>OY720445.1:62863434-62971719 GCA_963082915.1 Dolichopus griseipennis
AAATGATTATTTATAAAATTAATTTTTATAAAAATTTATTTAATATTTTAAAAAAACAAATAAATTATAATTAAAAAATTAAACAATTTGTTTTAATTACTATAGTTACTTACTAAGTTTTACTTATCTATATATAATTAATAATTAAGAATTTTGCGTGATTATTATTTTAGATAGACCTGCCATAAATTATCGTGTTAAAATTCAATTAGGGAACACATAATTTAGGAAGTCGAAGTTATGACTAAAAGTAATTGTTTAAGTTATGACTCAAAGTAATTGAATCGAAATTCTCCATTGGAAAATTTTAAGTACTTAATGAAGTCATTAGCAAGAGAAAACCAATATTAAATTTAATAGAAGAAAACATAAGAGATGTTTTACATTTGAAAAATCAAGATTTAAATAACTTCCGAGAGTTTTCGAGTACAAGTAAGGTACCTGAGGCAAATAAGGCCTAGCGGGTAATAAGGCCTAAACATCAAAAATCATACTAAAACTTTTAAAATGCACTTTATTGATTTACACATCCATTGATAATTGTACAAAAATGTCCGATCTAAAAAATTACTTATTTCACTACAGCCATTTTGATATTATTTGTGTTTATATTTTGAGGATTCTTTTATTTTGTGATAATATAAATTTTTTTTTTTTAACGTAAGTAAGATTTTGACTAAAATTATAATTATTATTCTTATTTTGTCTTAAATATTTACTTTGTGATTGCTTTCTTTAACAAAAGAAATTATTTTATTAATATTTTATTAAAAAAGTGGTTGTTTAGATTTTATAAAAAATAGTTAATAAAGGTTTAATAAGGCCTATTAAAAAAATTTATAGGCCTTATTAAACTCTCTATTATTATTTTTTTAAAGAACGAATATTAATATTAAAATTAATCACATTTTATATTTTTCGAGAGGTAAATAATAAATATTGGTAATTTGCATATAAAATGTGTTTCCAGATCTAAGCTCTTTTTGTATCATGCCACCAAAAAAACGAAAAAAAAAAAAATTATCTTGACTGAATTAATGTTTTTTTTTTAAGTAAAAAAATTAAATTTTTTTTAATTTTTTTAGAATATAAGATATAAATAACAAAACCTACTATGTAATATGTTGAATTTTTTTTAAGTTATCGAATTTTTTTTTGTTTGTTTTTTAAAAATATACTTGCCTTATTAAATATATGAAAAAATATTTAGGCCTTATTATACTAACACAGTATAATAAGGCCTTTTTTAGCATTTTTGTAAAATGTTTATAATTTTATGTTTCCTAGTCAGAATGGACTGTTATGTTTTTTTTTTAAGTATAAGATTCTGTTTAACTAAAATGAAATAAAAGTTATTGAATTTATTCAGTAGTTTTTATTATTTTATCAAATTTCGTTAGCTAGGCCTTATTTGCCGCAAGTACCTTACTTTATTTTTGATAATTAAATATATATATATATAAAGAAATTAGACAGAATTTATCGAGTGCCTTTCAATAATTGGAAAAATTTAAAGTTAAAAGAAAGTCGAGATCTTTGAGTACTTAATATCAAATCATGAATACATGTAATTATAAAGAGCAATTAACTGTGCAAAAGATTGTTTTAATTCAAATAAAAATCAGAATTGCATTAAAAACTGTTCAGTTAGAGTTATTATTTACTATTTCAATTAGTTTTGAACTTTTACTAAATTAATTAGTTTTAAAAAGTATTATAAGATAAGGTTGATTATTAAATATTGATTGATTGATTAAATATTGAATTGTAAATCATAATTAAAAAGATTTTTAAAACTATATTAGTAATTGTGTACTCACATATTTAATTTATTTCTGTTTTTACTGTAACTACCTATACGTATATAAAAGTCAAAGTTTAATTAAATTTATTAATATCGAATTTTCGAAAAAAAAAATTTGGGTTACTATGTACTCTACAGATACATTTTTGTGTATTTATTAAAGTAAGATATTAAAAAATAATCCACTAAAAATATATATTTATTTAATACACGATAAACTGATACAAAAACTAAAAGTGAGACCTATCATTATTTGATAACTTCCAAATTTATTTATTTTTTTGAATTTCATGAAAACCAAAGTTACTCTGATAATTAAATATGGATAAGCGTTCTCATAAATATACTTAATTCAATCTATACATAAATATTAGTACATATTATATTTAATAAATGCTATGAAGTTATTCCATTTTCATTCTATAGTTTTTAGTTAATATCTGGAATGCAAGTAAGTGTAGGTGAAGAAAGATGGAGTTGTTCTAAGTACGTATACAATTTCAGTTCGTCAAAGCCATTGTATACACAATTTTAATTTTGAATCAAAACTTTGGTTAAAAGATTGGCCTACGTACTTTATATTACTTAATTCGTTTTAAATATTTTAATACTGTAAGAGTAAACTTATGGAAAACTTAAGTTTTATGTATAAATAGGGTTACCAACCTTAAAGATCAACCAAAATTAAGAGGGTTTATAGATGTAATTTTAGATAAGGATCATTAAATAACACCCAAATTAGTATGTAAATTAGTATTATTGTTTTAAGTATACACAATTTAATCGAAGTCGAAACTACAAATGTTGAATAACTGCATTGCCCTTTTTTTTTGTAAAATATTCGTAAGACCATGTATGAGTATTTGAGTCTAATAAATATACTTAGCTCCTTATATAAATCCGGAAATTTAAAAAATTTAATTCAAGAGTGTTGCCATAGTAACCAAATTCAAATCTAATTAATCAAACCAGTTTTCTCAGACAAACGGATTTAAAACAAAAATGAAACTAAAAGTCACTCATAACATTGCATTTAGTATTTACAGTAATACAATACATAATTATTCCATTCATATTTTTTGTAAAAATCAAATAATTGTAAAAATGAATGTTAATAATAGGTTATCCGATAACATTTTTCAATATATTATCATAATTTTAAGGTTGAAGTTCCCAAAACAATTTATGATTCTTTTAAATTTTTTTTGTAATGTTTATTTTTAACAAAAAAAAAGAATGTTTTGTAAAAATATTTAAAGAAAGTAAATACAAAAGGAAAGGTAAGTAAATTAATGAAATAAATCGAAAAATAATAATTCCCTTTCAATTTTTAATTGATCTATAATATTATATATACTTAAAAAAAATTTTGAAAACGGTTTTTCGGCCTGCCAAACCGCATTAACTTTTGTTTAAAGTTTTTTTTTGTAAAGGAAGATCTGATTTTTGCATATTAATAAAATTATGCGCACTGGAAAAGATTTTATATCCGCTCTGGAATAGGTACTTATTGATCAAAAATTAGAATTCAAGTTTCGCGTATATAAGAGAAGGATATAGAGTATAGGAAGATACTTTTTTCAAACTTTGAAATAATCAACACTTTACTACGAAATAAAGATATGCGCACTGGAATTAAAATTTAATTATGAAAAAGAATTGAAACTTTTAGTTCATATAAGAAGATTATAGAGCAAAGAAAGATTCTTTTAAATTCGCAGAGTCAAGAGAAAATAGACAAAGGATTTAATTTTACATACCAGATAACTAATTAAGGTTTGCGCACTGGAATAGATATTTAATGGTTAAAAATAAGATTTGAAGCTTTGAGTTCGTATAAGAAAATGATAGAGCAAACAAAGATTCTTTAAAATTTACAAAAATCAAGAGAAAGAAGACAAATAATCAAAAAGATTTGCGCACTGGATTCGGTTTATATGCGCACTGGAATATGAATTTAATGTTAAAAAATTAGAATTGAAATTTTGAATTAGTAAATGAAGAACATAGAAAATAGAGCTAGATTCTTTTCAAATTACACAATGGAAAGGAAGTCTATAAAATAATGATTAGATTTATTAGAAAAATAATTCTTCAATAAAGGTAATTATTACAACGTTAAATGTTTTTACATTGTAATAATAAATTTGAAGGTTTGTTTTGCCTTTTTGTTTTTAACGCAATACCCAATACAAAAGCACAAAAGAAATTAGAAAGTCTTTCTTTTATTGTAATTTTTGTTTAAAAGTCAAAGTTCATCAATCGATCATTTATAGATTTTAAAGATGGTATACTTATTGTTATATTTTGAATTTATGTTGTATACCTATGATTAGTTTTGTTTAAAATTTTGAAAAATTAATAACAAGAAAAAATATTTAATGGGAAATTCAAAATCTAATAATAGTTCAATTAAAACAATGGTTCTTAAAATTAAATAAGTGTATCTTGTAGTTAGGGATGGAAAAAAGAGTGATTTTCAAATCACTGTTACCGACAGTGATTGCTACTTTTGAATCACTGTGATAAATCACAGTGATTTTCAATCACCGTTCTTTCATTGGTTTTCGAATTATTTTTAGTATCTTTCACCTGTTATTTTTTTTAAGAATATTGAAAATTGAAATCAAAAAGTATTTTCACAGTTATTGCAATCACAGTTCTTTTAATGATTTTTTAATATTTTTTAGTATCTTTTACTTATTAATTTTTTTATTAAAATTAAAATTGAAATCAAAGAATAATTTATTTTAGTCATATTATAATTTATAATTATAAATATGAATTTATTTCGTTTTTAATAATTTAAAAATAAGTAATAAAGTATTTTAAAAATAATTTAATCATAAGTAATTTAAATTGAAAAATAAAATGAGAAAACAATTAATATAACAAATAATAAAATTAAATAAAAATTCATTTAAAATAAGTTTAAGTTTTAGATTTTATATTTTGCTAGAACAAAGTTCCAAATTTTTTTTTATTACATTTTTACAATTTACACTAACACTGCTTTATCCCATTTAAACTGCATGTAAATTTCTCAGCAAAATATATTTAACTATAGACTGCTGAGAGTAAAAATATTTAATATTTGCTGAGAAATTTACATGCAGTTTAAATGGGATAAAGCAGTATTTGTGTAAATTTTAAACAGTGTAGGTAGGCAGTAGTTTATTTTATAAGATTTTATTTTGATTTTTTCATACTGTATATTATAAATTGTAATAAATTTAACAGTGTGTGAAGAGGTGATAAGAAAAAAAATGAATTTGTATGAAGAATCACCACAAATCACAATCACTGGTGATTGGCGATATTGATAGCAGACAGTGATTGCTACTTATAAATCACAGTGACAGAATCACTGTGATTAAAATATCACCCCATCACTACTTGTAGTTACTTATTGTAAGTTTTCAATTTGTTTTTAAGATCATTAAAATATTGTTAATTATAAGTTAAATAGTTTAATGTGAAAGGGGTGATGGTATGCAGCAGCATCATTCAGTATGTATTTATACGATGTATTTGGATTCAATTTTCCTTTCTAACATTTTAGGCAACCACTTAGACTTCCTGAAATTCAAATCGTAAAACTGATTCATGTGGAAAAGTTCCAATCTTATAAATAATTTTGATAAATTTTATTTAACTTATATGACGGCAATCGAATTGAAACCCGTCGGGCTTAATCTAATATTAGCGCTTAAAAAGTAAAAGATCTAATCTCATTTTGGGGAACAATAGAGGTGAATTAGAAGAAACTGAGCTATTATCAGTATTCCTGTTAAACCATCCAAAATTAAATAGAATAAATTTTCAAATATTCAAATAACTTATTAGTTTTCTAATTTTCATTAAATTTAACAAGTTAAGTATTTTAACAGTAACCTACTAGCAAATGGCAATAATCAAGGAAAATATAACAGGATAAATAAATCCACAGAAATATTATGGTAAAAATATAACGGGTTAATTAAATTAGTAGAAAAGGTTATGAAAATTTTGTAATTGGACTTTTTGGCCACTAGATGGCAGCAGCTGTATTAATGTAATATATCTTCATAAACTTGTAGATATTAAGTACCGTTATGTGTCTACAAACTTTACATATTTTCTCAAAATAATCATATTAAATTTAAATATAAAAGTACTCATACTTACTCATACAATTTAAGTACAAAAGTACTCATACTTAGAACAGACTACCTGTAGAAGATACAGCAGGGTTAAAATAAGAGATTGGCAGCCAAATTACAAAACAAATGCTTAAAAGATTTACTCAATTCACTTAATATTTTAAATATTTTAAATTTCAACTATCAACTATTTTACAAACATTTTTAAAACCGCTGATTTAGTAACGGAATTTTTGGTTTTAAAGTCATTAACTATGATGATACAATGTACATCTCAAAGAATAAAACATATTATTACTATCACTCTATGCGCAAGCGCAACTCTATTAAGTATTTTTATATTTTAAAATTTAAATCATTATCATCTTTTATAGCTTTTGCTCTAAATTGTTACTGTCATGATTTTGTTGCAAAAAAAAAAAAATAGAAATTTCAAAATTATGACTAAATTATAGTTTAGGTTTTTTTTTTGTGAATGTTTGCGATTGATTTATTTTAATTATTGGTTTTGAATTTTAAAAATAGCGCAAGTTTTTTACAAAAAAAGATTTAAATGAATTTTTTTATTTAATTTTTTTTAATTAAAAGAAAGTTGAAATAACTAATTGATATTTTTAAATTCATTTTTTTGACAGTTAATTTTTTGGAATTATAATTTAAATTTTTTGAGGAAATTTAATGCAAATCAATGTACATATATACAAATTATATACATATATATATATATATAATATTCAGATTATGATAAGCTGTTGGTAAAAAAAACTTGACATTAAAAAAAAAATTTTTAAAAAACACTTTC
Source organism: Dolichopus griseipennis (assembly GCA_963082915.1). Classification (NCBI taxonomy): domain Eukaryota; kingdom Metazoa; phylum Arthropoda; class Insecta; order Diptera; family Dolichopodidae; genus Dolichopus; species Dolichopus griseipennis. The sequence continues at coordinate 62,870,183 of OY720445.1, forward strand.
ATTTTTGTGCAAAAAATTTAAAATACACAAAAAACAAAAATGTAGCATGAAACTCTAATAACTCTAGTAATCATTATTTAATTTATGCAAATATTATATATAACTACTACTTATATACATCTATAGATAAATAAATAAAAAAAAAAAAATAAACCAAAATCAAAGTTCAAGTTATTAAACAAAATATTAAAAACTACTATTTATGGATATCTGGTTAAATCTACTGAAAAATCGTGTCAGATTATCAATAAATATTTAATATTTTGAAGTTGAAATAAAATATCTACAGGAAGAAGCATAAGTATATGTATATACATTTTTAATAAATATTAAATTTGAAATCATGAAATCAAGGGTACAAAAAAATGTGTTCCACCAATACTCTATTCAAAATTCATTTTTAAAATGTTAATTTTGGAACTTTTATCTGTTAAAATAACTTTTATCTGTTAAGATATGAAGTCCCTCCTGTGTCTTGGGATTCAGTAGTCTGACAGATATAATTTAAAAAATTTAATTACTTACAGATTTTTTAGAAAGTATTAAAATAAAAAAAACTTTTTTTTAATTACATTTTTTAGGCCCCCGCCTTAACAAATTATTATTATAGTGGCACTTTAGCCCTAATGTAGTATTATAGTGCCACTTTTTGAAATTTTTTTTAGTTTTGTCCTTTCTTTGACTCTGTGCCTCAGAATAGTGAACTTGGTTTTTTTAATTACGATGTCAGCTCGACTTCTAGTACCCAAGATTAGAAACCGGAAACTTCATTTCAATTTGGGATCGGAATTGTTTCGCCAAAGAACTCTTTTTAATTTCAAATTCGTTCTTAGGAACAAAATCATGTATTCAGAACCAAATGGTAAGGTATAGAGTATGGAAAATATTTCAATATTAGTTGGTTCCGGAACTCTGATATTTGAAACTGGAAATGCATGTAATTACATTTTGACAAGCAACAGAATAACTACCATTTAATATGAGGGAGGCAGCAGCTTTTAAATAATCCTTGGATGTATATTTGATGTTTTAACCTGAAGAACATCATAATTCAATGATTAGAATCTGGGTATCCAACACCAATTACTTATCTTATCAGTTATCACTAATCAAATAGTTATATTTTTTTGGTCAATTTAATTGTCCCAAAACTAAATTTGACAACAAATCAATGAAGTTTGACTGCCAAAAGCGTTCAATTATCAAAAAAAAATTATTATTTGATTAGACAGGCCAGTTCCCAACCACATAGATATGATAAACGAGTAATTCAGTCTTTCCTTTTCAGGTGGGGTTGGTATTTAATTTTGTATTATGATATAAATTGTAAATTATATTGTTTTTATTAAATATAATCTGACTCGAGACCATTCAATTAAAATACCGACGTCCTAACCAGCACCACAATCGAAAAGTGGTTGTTGCAATAGAACACTAATTAAAACTCTTCATTAAAAATATATTTTAAATACCTACGTCTTTATTGTAATTCAATATTTTTTCAAATCTAGTGAGATACGGTATTATATTAAATATTCATAAAATAGTTATTAAAAGTCAATTTACCGCATGCGTCACTGTATTAAAAGGTCAGAAGTATCAACATGAAATAACATATAAATACAGTATAGCCAATATGTAGTATAACAATATTCAAAGCTTTCAAACAAGTTCTTTGTAAAACCTGTACTGTACTGTGTCTTTTATTTTGCTTTATACTTTTAAAAATACCATAGATATGGTTATATATATATATGCATATATGTCAATGAACCTTCAAATTATTTTGTTTTATTTTTTACTTTTTGTTTATATATTAATATATTTACATACTTATTATATATATATATATATATATATATATTTACATTTATAAATGTATCTAATAGATACTTATGAATTTATGGTATGTGCCATTTTTTTTATTACATATTATAAGTTATGCTTTTTTTTGTAGGTGATTCATATATTTGCCTTAGTATATATATACATATTTGTATATATAAAAGTATGTATTAAATATCAGGTTAAACTATTCAGTTTTGTTTTTTTTATTTTATTTGTTTTTTAATATTTAAATTATATATTAAGATTATTAATAAAACAAAAAAAAAGTTTTTTTATTTATTTTGTCTTTTAATATGAGATGTTTGACCAAAATATTGGACATAGTGTTAAAGTTAAAGCATAAAGAAATAAATAAAAAAAAGTTTAAAATAAAATTAAAAAAAAATTAAACCAGGAAATTAAAATCCAAAGAAAATAAAAAATGATTGTTTTCTTTTGAGATTGTTTGGATTTCAATCAAAAGATTTAAAAAAATAGTTAAGAAATAGATACTTAATTTTGGACAATCAAATATATTTATATATATATATATATATATATTTATATATATATATATATATATATCTAAGTATGTAGGTACGTATGTATATAAATGAAAAGGAAGTAAGTAGAGGACAAAATGTTGTGTAGCTAATATTTGGTTAGAGTTAAAGTTTTTGGGTATAATTAAAATAAAATTAAAAAATTATTTTGCAAATAACTACCATAAAAGATATTGAAGTATAAAAGATAAAAGTATATTTGATTTATGATATTAGAAAATTGTTTATTAAATTAAGTATTGCCTAATTAGCAGAGAGTTTATATAACAATTGCATGGATTTAAGTGACAGGATAAAAATCAAAATAATTAAAAATATTTAGCAAAATTAATATTAAAAATTTATCAAGGTTTGCAAAATAATAAAGTGTCTAAATAATTGCATGCAAATTATGTATAATTAAAATATTGATGTTTTTCGAAAAATTTGTGGAGTATATTTTAGTACCTTGGATGGAGATACGACGGGACAATGTAATTTATAATGAAATGAAGCAGATTGGCTTTATTGATTTAACTTGATCTTAGATTAAATATTTATTAGATTTAGAAATTAATCTTTCTTGTACTTTTGATATGCCAATGCTGAACAGATATAGACAAAAGATCTGTATGTTATAATACATATTCTAATAAAATTAAATCTATGTTTAGTGATTAGTATATTCACCTGTTACACACCTGCAACTTAAAACAAGCTTCTTTTAAAATGTATCTTCAAGTACAATTGATATTAAGAAAGTTCAAAATGAATTTTCCGTTACATTATAATTGTCTTATGTAATAAACTAATATGCTTATCTACCCTTAGTATAAGATGGAACTATACCGAAGTACTTTTTTATTAGAATTAATGTATGTAGAATTGTAGAATATGAAAAGTTAAATAGGAATATTTGATATTTAATAATATTTGTTTGCATATATATTTTATAATTGGCTATGTATTTATAGTGTAAATTTTGAATTTTGTATTGGACTTTTATACCTGTGAGCTGTAATTGTAAATTAAAATATTCGTTTAACTTTATATAAACGGGTTTATTATTGATATGATTAAAAAAATAATTAATGTTTTGAGAAATTATTTTAAATCAGATACGAGCTATTACTAAAGTTTTCAGGTATTCAACTCTTATTACCTTTGAATAGCTTTCGGCATTCTAATCAGTTTGACTAGGTTCCGTTCTCCCGATACTTAATACTCCCTATTCAGTCCTCCGTATACTTAATAGGTCTCATTTCGTCTCAATTTTCGAGGAATCTTGAAGTTATATCTATTTGAATATTTGTATATTAATTAGTATTAGTATTAAAATAATAGTATTAAAGTATTAATATATACATATATACATATATAAATAAAACTTACGAATGTATATATATATTAATAGTTTTAATTATTAATTTTGAAAAATTTTAAGAAAATTAATTAATTCAAATTTTTAAAAATATGAATATTAATTTGTTAAATATGTAAAATTTCGTAAATAGACAATTAAATATTCAAAAATATTTTAAAAACCGAGTGATGTAATATATTTAATAAGTTTACCATAAACTATTGTGAATTTCAGGTTTTTTTAATAAATGAATGACTTTTATTTAATTAATTTAAATACTTATGTAAAACTGATTTTGAAATAAACTGTTGATGTTTAAAGTTAAAGAAATTGAAAATGTCATCAACTGATTCATTCCTTCCCCTTCCAAATAAAGTCTTATTTGATAGAAATCAAAGGTCATTTACTTAAGCTACATTTCTAAAAATTTACTAAAGCGTAAATGTAAATGTATTTCTTGAACTATTCATAATAGTTTATTACACAATTCTCTGGAATAGATATTGTGACCTTATCTTGCACTCACATAAAATCTCACAAAAACGATTAATTCCCAATCGCATTTTTACACGTTCTTATTCACAATAGTTCATTTCACTTCCATTGACTTTACCTGTACTGTACACTAATATCCCCATTTAATAGCTATTAAATTTAATAATTTTTAAATCAAAACAAATACTTAGTATTTGTATTTATAATTTATAAACAAACAAAAGTTAGTAGAAATTGTGCAAAATTTTCATTTATTATGCGCTATTAAACAAGTTCAGAGAAAAAAAAAGCTCATGCACAATTTCCACTTGTTTTTTTTTTGTTGTTATTTTTAATATTGTAAATTTTCTTTTTTGTTGTTGTTTTTATTTTTCATTTTACAAATCTAATAATTAGTAAATATTATTATTTAAAAAAAAAAAAAAAACTTTCATTGAATGAATGAATGACTGACGATTGACTGCATGCTTATTACTTACTATGGAAAATTAAATATTTTCTTGCACCTACTTGCATATATGGTCCGAGATCAGTTCAGGTCTATTTATTATAATTGTTTGTTTGTTTTTTTTTTTATTTTATTTTATTTTCAATTTCATTTTCTTTATATGTTCGGTAGTAGTAAGTTTTCCTTGAATGGATGTGGCAAACCATAGTGAATTTGTAAATATACAATTAAAAACTATTGTGAATTGTTAATATATACAATTTAAAACAATTATAAATATATAGTAAATATAAGATTTTCATTTAATATTTGAGTTAAGTTTTATATTAAAACTTTAATTTTTAACCTTACAGATATTTATTAAATTTTAGATACATAAGTATTTATTTTTGGGGAGCTGAAATAAAGTCGAAGCAGAAATAGTACCAAAAACAAGCGAAATAAAGTCGAATTAAAAATTCTATCTTATTTCCAAAAAAAATTTTTAAAATGAAATAGAGTCGATTAGATTTTATTACCAAAAAACTGAATAATCAATAATCACCCATTATTACCTTGGGTATAGAAATATAAAAATATTCCGGAAAAAGGGAATACCGCCTTGATTTTGAAACAGTCCCTAAACCCTTCCTTATGGTTTGCTTCGTACATATATTCTAAAGAAAGCATTCGTAAGCTGTCAGCCTAAAGTCCCCACTAAACAAAATATTGAAACTTTAATTTTGGAAATAACAAATATGTTAATATTCCGGAAAAGGGGATAACCCAAATTTAATAACCAACTATAAAATCCCTTCTTATTATTATAAATATTCTGAAAAAAGTTTTCCAAAAATTCTTTTCTAAAAATTTTTCAGAGCTAGGAACAAAGTCATGGTATTTCACTTTTCCAGAATATTTATATCCCTACCTGTCCCAAAAGTCGAATTGACTTTGTTTCATTTATTGTAATTAGATAGAATTGCTAATTCGACTTTATTTCCATTGTTTTTGTTAGTAAAGTCGATTCGACTTTATTTCACCTCCTCTTTTATTTAAATTGTACTTTATATCTGAATTTACTTTAAATGATTATTTTAATCTATTAAATGATGCATTAAAAAATTGTTGAATGAAATATATAGTTATAGATAGTTGTAATATGTTGTTGTATTGTATATAGGCGAGAGATTATTGATTTCTTTATTTAAATTAATTAAATATTTTAATTACATATAAGGAAAGCAATTTTGTATTGGAATTTAAAAATTTGCATTGGAGAAGTTGATATTGAAAAAAGTTATACTTAAAATATTTTAAATTTTAAAACTGCAAATTGATGTTTTTTGAAAATTAGTTTGATTCGTTTCACATAAAATAATAGGATACACTAGTAGGTGAAGGTTTACTATACATCTAAATTTAAATAGCAAAATTTAAACGAAAAGCTAAAATATAAATATTTGACTTTTTCTAAAAAATCTTTTGTTTTATATGCGGTGGTTATCCAAGAGACGGGGAATAATGAGCCACGAAGTGTAGATCAAAAGTCTGCTGAAAAATGAATAAAGCTCCCTATTACATTTTATACGGAGTTATATATGATTAACTAAGTTTTGAAGGGTGCATGGGCAGAACTCCCAGTCCCTAAGGGACTTATGACCCACTTTAAAATCTTCACGTGGGACATAAGTCCCTTTACATAAGTAAGTTATAACTCTTTTCTGATCCTTCACCGCTTTGAAGTGCAATTTGAAAATAAAAAAAGATGAAATTAAAAAGCAAACAAAGGTTCCCTATTTGTCTAGGGAAGGTTTTATAATACAAGTTGGACACATAATCAAAGTTGTATTTTTCCACAGTATTTGTATCAATTAAAGTATGCCAAATTTTGAATTAGAAGTGGATGTAAATTTAGTTAAAAAATATTGGTTTTAGAAAAAGGGGATTTCCGATTTTCGATATGATTAATCAAAAATTCATTGTTTTTTACAAATTTATATATTCTACAAAATTTATGCAATGCCCTTTAAATATTTCAGATAAAATAACAGTGGGTCCGTTTTCGGTATAAATAGTGCATTCAATGTTTGCAAAAAGTTGGATCGGTTCGGATGCTAGAACTTTTTGATCAAATTTTGACCAAACGAGCATAATTCCGAAACCAATGAAGATAGAACCTCTAAATTTGGTATCAGGATATCTCTTTATATTTTACTTCACTAATCAATTTAATTTTCAGTTATTTTGATGAAAAAGGTACAGGTTATTTGAAAAAAGGGATAATCTAGCAACAAGCTATAAATTATAATTAAGTAAGTACTAAAAGTTAAGAATAACTTCAGAACTTTTGAAATTAAAAATATTTTTAAAGTATTGATTAATTAAAATGTATAACTTATGAAGAACCTCATATTTAAAAATTATAAGTAATAAGATTGAAAAAGTTTCTTATTTGCTACTCAAAAAATTGGGGCCTACTTCACCAACTATACTTACTTACTTACTCATAAAATAATAAATTAATAAGTCTTTAGAAATGCTTTAGTTACACCGAAATTATTGTATTTAATGACTAGTATGGGAAGTAGAACTCATTCACTTGTTAAAAAAAATGAGTGTTTGCTTAATGACAAGTTGTCAACGCAATAGGGTCCTAATAACTTGTAATTAAATATTAAACAAAACAGCTAGTTCCTGTATTACTGAAATCTTATATGAGTATTTACTTATATTTATGTTTTCGTGTGTTTTAACGGTTACAAAATAAAATCCTTCACTTTTTTTAAATTTAAGTAATTGTATATATATATACATGTAACTATATAAATAATTACATTGAACTTTATATGTTATTTGTACTGAATTTTAATTTTTAACAAAAGGAAGTAATACGAGTACAACTTGATGGTAAGTTATTGAAAAAAACTTATAATGAATTCAATTCACAATTAATCGAATACAAGTAAACTTTATTTAACTTTATTATATTCCAAAAAAAAAAACTGGAATAATAAATTTAATAATAAATAAAAACTTGTACAGCACATACCAAGCATTCCTTAAAAGGAAATAATAAGTTTAGCTTGTCCTTTAAATTGTACTAATTTGTAAAACAATATATACAGAGTAATATATGTACTCCTATTTTTTTTTACTGTTTTTTTTTTGCAAGTAAGTAATTGCTGTACAATTGTAATTAAGTATTCCATATAACAATGGTAAATTATAAATTTAAATAATAAATAAAGGTTAAATGTATTTTAAATAAGTTTTAACTTAAATTGGTTTTATAAAAAAATAACAACTGCTAAATTACTTAAGTAACAAATATTAATTAAGGCTTTAATAAGAAGTTAATAATCCTAATTAAAATTTATATTCCTAATTACAGTAAAATCACTATATAACGAACATACTCAATCACGCAGCTCGTATTCAAAACATCGAGAACTCGTTAATAGGAATGTTCGTAATACAGAGAGTAGAGTTCGTTAAAAAAAGAAAGTCTTGATAAAAATATTAAATTGCAGTAGTACATATTTGTTCCGTTAAATAGAGATCAATTGTCATAGAAACGAAAAACCAATTGGTTCCTTATATGGGGATTTCATTAAATAGAGTTTCGTAATATAGTGATTTCGTCGTTAAAAAAATTTGCAAAATGATAATGCCATGTTAAACAAATTGTTCGCTAAATAACATGTTCGTTGTATAGAGATTCTACTGTACTTCGTATCTATAGATGATTTAATTATACTTAATGGATACACTCTTTTCATTTCACATGAACTTGCTCCTTTTTCAAATGAATTTGGTCCTTTTTTCAATTTGGTCCTTTTTTCGGTTATATATTGGGGACTAGATTTTTCAAATTATGTCAGTATGTCAGTATCTGGATAACATTACAAGATCGGCGTTCAATTTAATTTTATATACATATATATTTATGTATATGTATCTATATACAGTATAATCTGGGTAACGTGAATCCCCTTTAGCATGAATAGCTGGCTAACATGAACAATCAAATTTTTAGTATTGAGTTCTCTACAGCGTGAACAAATGATAAATTATGACTGTGTAACTTGAACAAAAGTAAAATAAACAAAGAGAAATTACCGTAATTTAATTAAGAATTGTTTTTGTTTTCATGTTGATGTTTTTATGTTGTTTTTTAGTTTTTGTACATGTCGTTTCTTGTTTAAGTAAGTACATATTTTGTCAATTAGTATTTATTGAAAACCGGTTTAGTAAGTACTTAACGCTATATAAAAGGTGATTTAAAAATTAAAAGTAATAAGTGATTTAAAAATAAAATTGTTTCATAAATAACTGTAAAATAACTGATATACTGTAAAATAACTAAAATAACTGTACTGTATTTAAAGCATGACTGCAAAAAAGCCAAAATGTTTGTCTCTAAAAGATAAATATGATATTATCGAAAAAATTAAAGAAGGACAAAGATTCTCAAGTTTGGCCAGGCAATATGATGTTGCAAGATCTACAATTTCGTGTATTCAGAAAAAGAAGGGAAAAATTTTAAAAGTGCTTCAAAATATCCAAAATAGTTCACTCAAAAGAAAAACTTTAAAAACTGGAGAATATCCTAAAATGGAGCGGGCTTTATATAAATGGTTTTTGAAACAGCGTGATAAAAATTTGCCTGTTAGCGGTGTCATGCTAAAAGAAAAAGCCAAAAAACTCCATGAGAAAATAAAAGAAAATGAAGGAGGCTTTTTTGCTAGTTCCATTATATAAACATTATAAAAGTTTTTTTTTCTTTTTATGGCACAGAAATAACTTAAAATCATAGTTAGATCATTTTAAAATCACTTATTTAGGTACATAAAAATTGATTGGGTAACGTGAACAATCTGGAAAGGGTGAACAGTCATTGCAATAATTAGTTCACGTTATCCAGATTCCACTGTATATACAAGGAATAAGTATGCGAAAAATTTATTTTTGTATACTTATGTATCACATCTTTAGTAATTAAAAAAAAAAATTAACTACATTACAATAAAAGTATTACCCCCAAAGTAGGAAGGGCATTTCAAAATTTAAAGTAAATTGTCAACATCCTGATAATTTGAAATCTTTTTTGACATAAACAATTCAAAACATATTTTTGACAGTTTGAGTTTTGACAGTTATTCAAAAATGGATTTCGGATTAATTAAAGAAAATTGTTTAGAAAACTCAAAACAAGCTATTAAGAGGTCATAAAACTTCTACTTAATTAATTTATTTAAATTGTAGTTTTACTCTATTTAATATTAAAATCAATATCTTCCTACTCTTTCTATTTTGTTTTCTTTTTTAATGCTTTAAACTTTTAACATTTTTGCATTTTAATCTTAAACTTCCTCTTATAATAAATTATAAAACTTTCAAATTCGTGTAAATTATTATTCGATATATTTTTTAAATTTAAAATTCAAATTTCTAACAAAGTTAAACTTATTTAAAAAAAAACGTTTTGTAAGTTTGTTTTATTATTTTTTGCAATATTTTAGTTGCGTTTTAAGAAAAAATGTTTGCATTAAATATTAATCTTTTACAATTTAATTTATAACTTTCTCTAATCTCAATTTATAATCTTATATTACTACTTATTAATATATATATATATATAAATGGCGAATTATATATATATATATATAAAAGGCAATTAATATATGTATATATAAGATTTATATTTTTCAAAAAAAAATTTTGTATTTTACTTCCATTCGCCATTTATATTTTTATAGATTCAAAAGTCATATCACCTTGAATTAAAGTTTGTTGCACTCTAATTGACATTTATTTCAATTAAAAAAAAATCACAAAAAAAAAATAAATAAAACGACAACACTAATTTATAATATGCAGTTTTTAAAATTTTTAATTTAAAAATTTTAAATATTTATATACCGTTTCTTTTCTTATAGATAAACGGTACTTAGCTCTACATAATTTCGCAAAATTTTAAAATAACTGTAAAAATTTATAATGTTATGTTTTATTCAACAAAATAAAATAAACCGTTATTTATTTATTGTTTTAAAAAATTTAGGAGACAGGATAATAAAGAAAAAACAAAACAAATCACAAAAACTATTATTTAATTACAGTAAATAATTAAGTATGAAAGAGATAGATATATAAGATAATTGAAATTGGTTATTGTAAATGAATTTAAATGCAATTCGAATGCATGTTTTTAAATCGAGTTTTTTTTTTAAATTTTGTAATATTTAATTACAAATTAAAATTATTATTGCAAGTAAATATTAAATTAAATTGAATATTTTGTTCAATTGTGAGCTGGAGCTGGACAAAATTTCTTTTTAAAGTTTATTCAATCATAAGTAAGTATCACAAATTTAAATACTAAACTTATTCTACTTTTTTCTAGGAACTATCTCCAGCATCTATAATTACTTTTTTTTACTAGGTTAAGGTTTCTCTTGTTCGGTAGTGTTTCCTTTTAGGACGCGTGAGCGTACGGCGCGATTTAGAATTCTGTAAGGATAACCCAAAATAAGTTTAGTTGGAAGGAGGAAGGGAAGAAGAATCTTAAAGTGGGATTTGGGGGTAGGTTGGAAATCAATCTGAAAATGATAATTTTGAACATGATTGAGAGAGGGGAACACATCAGATGGTAGCATAATCAACATCTAAGGATTATTGTCATAATAATTAAGTTCCTTTACCAGTTTCGGACTATATTTAACTATGCACACTGTTTAGGAGAACTTTCAGCCACATTGTTGTTACTTAAGACTTTAAGTTTTCAACGAGAGACATAATTATGACTTAAATACAATAGAGCAAGTGTCATTACCTACTTACAAGATATCTTTTAAAAAGAGAAGTAGCTGCTCTGGTAATATTGGAGCAATCGACGACTGTTAAGAGAGTAAGTGTTACTTGTTCGATAGGGTCACCTATTATAGGGGTGTGATTTCAAATTTTGTCTAGGTAACTTAAAGAAAATTCGAGGTGCGCCAGCACAAATATGGAACTTGTACTCCATTTCGGATCGATTCCTTAGGAAAATACTAGCAAAGTTTAATAAATAACAATGGTAAAATATAAGAGTAGTTAGTATAGAATAAAACATTTTAAGTCAGTCTTTGAATTGAAAAAGTATATTTTGCGATTTCTATTAAATAACCGTTAATATAAAAAGAAGGCCAAGGTTCGACAACGAACTGTAGCGTCATAGAAGAAGAAGAACAATTGTATTTTTACACAGAAAATCTAGACCAAATACTGAAATCTATAAGTTCGAAATTTATTGATTATTTTCGGAGTTTCGATAGTATAACTCTAAAAAAATTCTCTTTTCTTAACGTACTTAGTTCAAAAAAGAGTTTTTGATTCTATATACTTACACTTTGTAAGTTACCTCTATCATTTAAAAATAACTATAGTTTCAGAATTTACTATCTGACTTGTCTCAGATATTAAAGTAGGATGCACATTTTAAGAAATATACTCTATAGTTTATGCTAAGCTATTTACAATTTACCCAAAGTCAAATTGTTTGTAAGTTCATTTTAAACCATAGTTATATTAAGTTCCAAAATAAAGTAAAAATTAAGTTAAGAACTGAATTAACAGAAATAACTTAACTTTTAAGTCGAATAACGGAATGTCTCTATACTTTTAATGTAATTCAATTAAATAAGAATGTTCACAAACTTGTACACCAGTCATTACAATACGATTATATTGTAGTTTTAAAACTAGTTCCGTGTTTTTTTTAAGTTACAAAAAAAAATTATAAAATAACGGTTTTAAATATAATAAACTATTAAACTATTAAAACTATACAATATTTTGCAGTTAGTTATTAAAAAAAAAATAAATTTCAAAAAAAAAATGTATTAAATCTTATAATTGTATTAAAATTTTAAAAATTATTTATAATACAAAAAATTTTAACAAGTAAGTAAGTTGCAAGTTTTTTTTAAATGCAAGATTCAAAAAATAGATGGCGCGCACAGTATCTATAGTTAAATTAATTTATTATACGTTCAAAATATTCAACATTGAAAAAAACAAAATGAAAAATTTATTTTAAATAAGTGATTTATAAGCGTTTATAAGTTAATATACTAAAAAACTAGTTAGTTAGTTATTTTTTGTATTCAAAATATATGTACATATATATATATATATACATACTTATTATTAAGTATATTATAACTATATATATTATAAATACTGATTAAATTTTAAAACATATAAAATTATTATCAAACTTGTTTTTTTATAATTTTTTTGTGCAATTTTCTTTCTAGCTATAAGATTTATCTTACAGATACTCTTTCCAGCTATAAGATTTATTTTACAGATAATTATAGTAATCTTAAAATAAAATAAAATAAAAATATTGTTTAATTTTAGAAAATCTTAATTTATTACTCAAAAAAAAAAAAAAAAAACATTAAGATATTAATAAATATCAAAGTAAAAAGAAAAAATTTAAGTAATCAAAAAAATAAAAAATTGCATGCATTCATTAAAAGTAATTGATTTAAAAGTAATTCTTGTTATAACAACCTGGTTTGTAATTCTTTAAAGTTGTGAATAAGGAGTTTTAGAAATATAAATTATAAATAAATACTTGAATTAAGTAGTAATTATATTAAGAATTATTAATAATTATAAATAGTTCAGTAAGTACTTATAGAATTTACTTATATAACAAGCAAAGATAATAAAGAGTAATTTATCTTACAAGGTAAAAATTCTTAAAGCTGTTAACTATAGGGTTTTTTAAAACAAATATTTTATTTAAATTTAAATTTAGCTAAAAATAGGATTTTAAAAATATTTAATAGTAAGTACTTATGTTCTTTTAGAATATGTATAAGCATAATTACAGTTAATGTGAATTACAGTAACATAGTTAGAATCAGAAAATAAGAAGAGCCTTTGTAATTTTTGTCGGAAGATATGAAATGAAAAAAAGTTTTAATTTTATTTTAGTAAGGATTAACTAAACAAAAATAGATAAGTACTTACTTAAGTACATAATCTTATAATTAGTTTTGACTATTTGTTATCTTTAAATAATCGGACTTGATCATAATAATGAAAGAGCTTAAAGAAATATAAGTCGAAATTGATTACAATAGTTTGAAAGATTAAAAAGGCGGTCAGATTTAACAAGTTTTTAAAAAAATTAAAAAAAAACCACTTCAGTTAACCACTCATGTATAGTTTTTATTATATATATATACATATATGTATATACTACTTATATCTCATAATATAATATAATTTAATATAATATACTTAACCTCAATTTATCTTAAACATACATACATACACTTGAACACAAATTTGGAAAAATGTATTAGCTCCTAGATCGAAAATTTAGATTGCCAATAGAATACAAATTTTATTATATAACAAAATCATTAACTCTTGTGTAAGATAATAGATGGCGCTAAAAATTTGACATTTACGTATTCATATTTTATAATCTTATACCATAGCTCATCAAAGGCCTAGTCTTATACCATAGCTAATCGAAGTTTAGCGAAACTGAAGCTTAGTTTAAATAGACTTCGTGAGTGCCCTGTACTCCTCAGAGTAAACTATTTAAAAGTCAAAATAGTCATAATCAAAATTAGGCAAACTTTTTAAAAAAAAATGTTCACATACTTCAATTCACTTGAACATTATTTGCAGGTCAATGACACCTGTATACCTAGTTAGTAATTTGTATATTATTTAATGATTTATTAAAAATCTTATTACCATTTTCTTATTTAATTTTAATTCTAATAATTAAATAAATATTTATATTTTATATTAACATTTAGTAACAAAAAAAAACTAATTTAATAAGATTATTAGTTTAGTTATTATGCATTTCTTTTGGCCAATTATCGTTAATTATATAAAGTAAAGATGTATGAAATAATAGTTAATAATTTTTTTTTAAATTAAATTAAGTATAACTATACAGTTTCTATGTCCTCTTTATCCTTTCCTCAATTATATTAAATACTTAACTATATATAAGACATAAGCTAATAACATTAAAAAACATGAATATATGTTTTATTAATCCAAGTTTTTTGCATATATAAATACTGTTAGTGTTTAATAACTCAATTAAATATAATAAAAGGAAAGTTTTTATATAACATAATTGAATCTTTAATCATATTTTAAAATTGTACATAAAGCATAACAAACTTCCTTTATACGTATAATATTTTTTTTTAATGAGAACGTTTTATTGACCTTTCAAGTATTTAAAAAAATAAAAGGAAACCATAAGCACTTATTAGTTATTTATTAATTATAATTATACAAATTTAGTTAAGTAATTAAAAATTATTAAAGGTACCTAATAGTTTATTGAAATAATAAATAAGGGGGGTTTAGAACAGGAGACTGTGTCAACTACAGACACCCATATATTACGGTCATACGGGTATCACAGAGTTGACACAGTTTACTCTATATTCATTACATAATTCAATTAATTTAGCTCCTTTATTTTTTGGGTTATCGTGCGGACGGACAGACGAATTGGGAAGAGTGAAAAACAGTAGATTGTGAACTCTGGAATACCCGTATGACCGTAATATATACTTTACATAATTCGATTAATTACTTTTGGCAAAATTTTAAGTACACAACCTACTAGACATTCAGTTATGTACAAAAGAAAATATAAGTTGAAATGCAGCTCTTCGAACCTCTTCCACTACACGAACTAAATTTTATTCAGACGTTTGCCATTAAAGTTAACTACAATTGACAATATTTCAGACATCCAGCTTCATAGGTAATGACTAATGTTCATACAAAAAAGAAGTTGTATGACAGCTTCTCGAAGCCACTGTAGCAGACGAACAAAATTTTGAACAAATTTTGTTCATAAAACCAACGTACCAAGTAAAGAGATATTTTCATGTAAAATAATAAGTTGGCAGCTACTCGAATCCATAGAGCAAGATAGCTGAATTTCAATAGTGATTCTCCTTTATGAATCTTAACTCCTTTATTTTTTGAGTTATCGTGCGGACAGACGGACGGAGGAACATACATAGCTATCCTTTGAGTCTATATCTATACCTATAGTCATATGGGTATAATAACTAATACTTAGTTAAGTACTTATTTTCTAAATCTTTAATTAAAACAACAATTAGATTAATTTTTAACATATAAAATCTGTCATAATATATATCTGTCATATCTGTCAAATTGCCGAGAGTACTTGAAAATATTTTCGAATTCTAAAACCTAATAAGTAAATTATAAGTAATAGTACTGAAAAGGAATTACTCGAATAAACAATACATAAGTGCTACTCAAAGTATGTATAACTAGTTATTAGATAGTACTTTTAAATGAAGATAAGTTCATATAGTTAAATAGTAATAACTTAGCTTTTGTTTTTGGCGCGTTCTGTGCTTGCAGACTAAGTGTCAGAGAACATAATTAGCAAATTAAATTTTGGTACATACTTAAATTACTTAATTTCAGAAGAAATTATATCACTTGAATAAAGTATTTAACAATGATATATTGACGTAAAGGATGAAAATAGTCCACATTCAACACAAGGTTAGCAAATTCAACTTTATAAACTTAATTTCATTAACCATTAGCGAATTATTACAATAAGACTTTATTTACAAATTTCTAAGAACTCTTATAGGCTAGTGTTATTATATATATATATATATAAATCAAATGGCTCTACGAGACTCTAGAATCTCCGGCCGACTTCAGATAATTTCTCCTAATGCTAGTATTATTAGTTTCAATTATTATAGAACTCTAATAGGCTAGTATTAGCTTAAAAAATTTTAGAGTTAAATATTTTATTACTCCATTAACAAAGTATGTACTGCAAGTACTCACAATAGAAATAATCTCTTAATTTGAAATTAAATATTTGTTTGAATTAGTCCATGGACTGAATTACGTAAC
Organism: Dolichopus griseipennis; assembly: GCA_963082915.1. NCBI lineage: Eukaryota > Metazoa > Arthropoda > Insecta > Diptera > Dolichopodidae > Dolichopus > Dolichopus griseipennis. Next base: position 62,886,804 of record OY720445.1, read on the forward strand.
ACATGCGGGGAAGAAGCGTCAAATATTATTTTTTTTTATATTATGTGTGTGTAAGTATATTTAAAGTTCTAATTCTAACAATAAACTTTCCATCAATTACTTTTATTTCCAAAATTTTATTTTTTTACTTTTATTTTTTGTATAATTATCAAATAAAATATATAATCAAGCCAGGTAGTCTTAAGTCTTAAGCTTTTATGAAACCTTTAATCTTAAGATTTGATTTTAATACTTTATATGATTAAACTTAACTAGTACTCTTATAAATTGTATAATTATCAAATAAAATACATAATCAAGGCAGGTAGTCTTAAGTCTTAAACCTTTATGAAACCTTTAATCTCAAGATTTGATTTTAATACTTTATACCTAAAATTCATTTCTAATATGAATGCATTCAAAGCTTGTTCAAAATTCTAAACAGAGAACCTCCAGCGTTTACATAAGATACTACACATACAAGTTAATATTTTAACCAAATTTTGAAATATAAAACAAATAATTTCCACTATAAAACTCATCATAATATACAATTATATGTAATATCATTTATTATGTACCTAGACACCTCCCTGTATGTTCAAATCAACTTTTAAAAATAAAGATAAGTATCTAAATATGTTTTTCTCTTCCAAGTCCCAATATGATAACTTACTTTAACATATAAACATATACATATATGTAAGATCCAAGTAGCTTTCTTATTGCACCCCAAAAAAAAAAACATAATCCACCTTATCATCATTATCATAATAATAACAATCATCATCAATTGGTATATAAAAACTAATATTATCATTTTTATATCATCATAATCACGCATTTATGTGTTAATAATGAATCGTGTTTCAATTTTCAAACGTTCATAGTTGGTTTGGTGTTTTCTCTCTCTCTGTCTCTCTCTCTCCCTATCTTTCATTTTTCTAACATTAAAAATTATGCACATATGTTTCATATACAGCAATAAAAATTATAAAATTAAAAAAAAAAAAAATTAAAATAAAAAAGTGGACACAAAAAAAACAAGTGATGAAAAAAACCAAGGGTTTTTAAAAAAGCACATTTTCAAAATAATATAGTGTTTCATACTGAGTATTTTATCGGAATATAATGTTGAAACTTCAATGTTAACGTTTAATTTAAGAAATATAAACGTTGGTGAATAAGTTACTACTTGTAGAAACAGTAAATTTTTTAATTTTAAGTCCTAATAGCTCCTCTATGGAGAGCTTGCCCAATTTATCAAGGATATAATCCTCTCTACTCTTCTTTCCACAACTTTTTTAGGTTCAAGGAAATAAATTGTAAGTCATACCAAAATTTGTAATTTTACTTAGAATTTTACTATTTAAGCAAAACCGGTTAAAACTGAGAGACACTTTCTTCAATATAAAGAACCGCTTTCAAATTTAAGAAAATCTTTTAACATATGTTAAAGTATGATGTTTGACCTTCAAATTTATGACAAAAAAATTTATAAAGTTTATAAAACCAGCTATCTTTTCCGTTTTCAAATTGAAAATACACTTAATAGAACTCTTGTTATAACAATTTAAATATAGGGCTTTTCCCAACTTTAGGGGGCTGCAGCTCCGTAACAGGTGGGGCTACAGAAAAAAATTCTTCTACGAAATTATTTTTTTTGTAATACCTCCTCGCGGTTAAAATTTCTTTTCTCTATTTCAAACGATGTAAAAGTTTTTGTAAACATACGGACAGACAGACAGACAGACGGACGGACGGACGGACGGACAGAGTGAAACTATATAGGCACATTTTTACAAAATTTTTTGAAAATGTGCTAAAAAGGAAGAAAATAAATCATAGTTATAAAAAAAAAAATAACAAAAAAAAAAACGTGCAAATCAAGTTAAAAAACATAAAATCCAAATCCAAAAAAAAAGCATTACAAGTGAATTGAAACGACAAAAAAAACGAGTTGATTTTTCACCTGAATTTTTATATACATATACATATATATATATATATATATATGTACATGACAATAGTATATAATTACCGTTATATGGATATATAAAATGAATAACAGATATGAAAATCTATTTATAATATTATATTATGTATTTTAATAGGAATTTTGTAACTGTGTTTAGATGTACGTGTTCACTTTTACAGTGTTGCAAAAAAAATAAAACCAAGAAATAAAAAGTGTTTTCTACAAGTTTGTTTTTTCTATTCATTTTTTTTTTTTTGCTCTTCAAAGCAAATGCTAAAAAACTAGAAAGAAGAAATTCAAGATTTGTCAAAAAAAAAAAACAAGGAAGAGTGTATAGTTGATCGTAGCAACTCTAGGATACTAGTAAATGTCATATGTATTGTATATTATTTATTAAACCGTTTTAAGTACATACTTGTTCAATATTCCTTAAGATTTTGAACCTTATTATCTAGAATTCATCTATATTCGAAATTAATTCGAAGTTGCATAACAGATCTTCGAAACCGTTGAGGACCGAAAGTTACCCAAATATTGTAAAGGTTGTTGTCAAACTGAACTTCCTCCAGCATTATTATTTTGATATTTTGCCTGATTTGATATACAAATTGTTTTCATACACAACATATCAAAACAAGTTGCTCTTCCGTTAGTACAACTTGTAAACTCTTCCTTTAGTACAACTTGAATAGCAAATATCATTCTTATATTAAATTGATGGGCGGGTTGACCCATCTTTGCATATATGCTAAATCGATTCAGAATTGCATTTTAAGCTAAATTTTCTCAAGATATACATGTTATATCTTGAAAACTGTAGGATAACTGAACAATACATAATACATTATAACCCGATTAGTGTTAGCCAATAATACTTTAAAATTTATAAGTTTAAACTCTACTGAAACTTTATTGTAAATTCGAAACTTAATTAAATATTCGGAATAATTTTAAGTTGACTGTTATCGACTAGAATTGAAACTGTTGTCCAAAACAATATAATTATACAATTTCAAGAGTTGTTGTCAATTACTGGACTCACTTTAGTATAATTTTGAATTTCCAACTTCAGTGCGACCCTACCTATTCTATACGAATATAAATAAAGAAGCAGTTCGCAAGCTACCTGAACCTGCTACCTGAAGTTGAACTTTATCTTAATTTGAATTTGAATAGTAAAGGCGTCTTTTATAAATAAACAATTAGATTCTAAGGGAAAATTTATAGAATTAAAGTGGATTCCAAATTGGGGATGGACCATTTGTTCAATTGCTAAATTGCCTTAGAACTTCATTTTAATCAAAAGCTTTTCTAAGTACTTTCACTTTATCCTTTTCGTTTTCTTAATATTACAAATGTAATACCAATTTTATTATACCCTTCAAAATTAAGTTTGAAGAGATAAAAAGCATAGATTTAAAGAGACAAAAAGCCACTGCAAATGCAAAATTGAATGAAAAACTGTTTGTAAAAATAAGAAGTTATCAGAAGAGGAAACTTTGAAACAATACTTGCAATTAAAAAAAAAAATTAATAGTATAAAATTTAAAAGACAAATATATGTACATACTTCCATTTAAAATTAAATATTTTTAAAATTTTTTAATAATTAGTACCTATAAGTAAAAATATTTGAACCATACATTTAAAATGTTAATCGTATTACCACCATGTCATAAAGCCCTTTTGTTTTAATACATATACTAATGCTAATGCAATCCAGTTAATCGTGCGTAAAATGTTCGTAATATTCTTAAAAAAATATTCATCGTGCGTAAAATGTTCTTAACGTGTGTTACCAATTAACGAATCACAATGGGAAAAATAATTTTGAATTTTTTTAAGAACTTTTGTATCCTAAGATTCAAAATTTTTTAATTGATTAAGTTTTAAAATAAATTGAAAATTTTTAAGAATATTTAATTATTTATTTGTAGTAACACATAATAGTGAATATTGCCTAATATTATAATAGTCCCCTGCCTGTTTAGAATAGCCTTTAGAATTTAGACTTCTTATAAAATTATTATAACATGACACTAGTAAATATTGCCTAATATTATAATAGTCCCCTGTCTATTTAGAATAGCCTTAAACCTGTAGAATTTAGACTACTTATTAAATTATTATAACCTGACACTAGTAAAAATTGCATAATATTATTATAGTTCTTTGCCTATTTAGAAAAGCCTTCAGCTTGTAGAATTTAGACTTCTTATTAAATTATTAGAATATACACTATATTTTTTGAGTATATACGATCCGACCATGGATTGATCCCATATCCTCCCATTGAAAGACCAACATCCTAACCACCTCGCCACCGGTCGGATTGATAAAAATAGTAATTACAGTTTTTGGAAAGCTGGAACCCTTTAAAACCCTTTAACCTTCCAGTGAAAGACCGACATCCTAACCACTGCGCCACCGGCCGGATTCATAAAAATAGTAATTACAGCTTTTGGAAAGTTGGAACCCTTTGAAACCCTTTGAAAAAGTATAAAATTTAAAAGCAATTATTAAAAACGTTTAGATTTGTTTTTGATCAAGAATCGAAACGTTGTTCTATTGGAATTTTTTTGGACCTCTAAATATACTAAACAGTTATATGTATAGGTACATGTAGTTAATTGTAGATATTCAAAAATAGTTTTATATGCTTTTGGGTATATTTTTATGCTATAAAACATTCGGAATACACAAAAGTAGTTTTTCTAGTAAATCAACCATTAAAATGTATTCCTCTTTGTTTTCTCATCTTTAAAAAAAAGCAATTCTCTTCCCTCAAATTGCATTTTATATATATATAAACTTATGTATAAATATGCACTCCCAATAATGTTATTTTCGATTTAGTTTTTTTTTAAATGCTTATTTCATTTTCTATGTCCAATCATTTATGTTAATTCTTTCTCTCTCTATTTCTTTTCCAATTTTTTGAAATAATTTTTGAAAAATTTGCTAAAATTTTTCAATTTATAGTCCGTCCGTTTATCCTTTTGCCTGTCTTTGTCTGAGCAACTGGAAGGTTAATCATCAATTGAAATTCTGTGTATTTTGGGTACTTGAAATTTGAGTTTAACTCTATAAAACTAGACAATTAAGTGTTTAAACTTTCCTAGATTCTCCTATAGTTCTTGTAGGGTTCCACTGTTATTGGTACGACGATTAAAATCATACACATTTGTGGATGTGATTTGCATTGAGAGCGTCTTTATTTGCAGAATTAGCTCTTGTAAAAGTTCTAGGTTTCACGAGTAATTGTAAAGATCAAATAAAAAAAGGATGTCAAATTTGGTAGAGTGCAAACTCTGAAAAGTCCCGAATATAATAATCCGCCGTGAAATTTAAGAAAAATCAGAAGGCAAAATAATTATAGGAAGTCCTAAATTGTCATTGGGAAAAACAATAGTCAAAGACATAAAGGATAGTGATAAAATATAAGTAGAGTAAACACAGAATACATTGAAGTACATTGGAGAAGCGATGTGACCAAAGAAGTATATATATTCTGTACCTACATGTGTTAAAAGCTTATTTTAATTATACAGGTTTTAATTAAAATATCTCTTAATTGAAAATTAGCTCCATTATTCTAAACAAAAAACTAGCTTCTGATATAAAATCCCCAAAAACTTTATCCGTTATTCGACTTAATTCTAATTCCAAAATCTTATCCCCAATTTCTTTTCTAAAAAAAACGACTTCCGACAGAACATCCCCAAAAAATTTATCCGTTATTCGACTTAATTCTAATTCCTATCCCAAAATTCTTTTCTCAATCCCAATTCTAAAACCAAACATATTTAAAATCCATTACCAAGGGGATTCTGAATCCAATTAAAATTCATAAAAAGGGGGATTGTTTTAGTTAGCTAAAATCCAACACAAACTAGATGAAGCCAGTACAGTGATTTTGGGTGGCTTTCGATCCTCGACCCAATCAAATGTGCACCTTAACATAACTTTACTATTTTTACGTTTTTAATACTGCTTTCTTTTCTATTTTGGATTCAACTTATGATGATATTAGAGATGATATTATGCTTAAACAAATATTTATATATATATATATACTTATATATATTATAGCAAAAATATAGAAAGAATAAGTATCTTTTGCTTTTTGAAATATTTGTATCTACATAATTTCTGAATTTTCTTTTTTTTTACTTAAACGTTTTTCATGATTTTCATGTTTGCTTTAAGACAAAAACAACTGTTAAAATGCAATGCATATAGAGAACATAAGTGAAAAGTTTTTTTTTATTATTTTATTTTTTTTTTAATTTCTATTTTGCATATTTTAAATTTTTTTATAAGATTTTGTCTTTTTTTTAATACTCTTTTGCGTCTTTCTTCATGCTGTTGCCGCTGCCAAAGTTTTTTTTTTTTTGTACTAAAAAAAAAAAAAATTTTAAATTAACAGGAAAAAAAAAATTAAAATTTTTCTATTATAAAAAATTAAAAACAAAAAAAAAAAAAAAAAACAATTAAACAGGAATAAGAAGCAGGTTCAGTTTTTTTATACAGATATATGTATCTACAAGATACATTTAAACTTTTATGTGTATAAAGAAAGGTAAATTACAGCTCTTAGGTAAAAATTGTCAGACAGTAGAATTAAAAGCGTAGTTAGTTATGCCAAATTCTTCCAAGATTGTTAGATATTCTACATTTAGAGTTCCCCCAAATCGAATTTAAGATGCAAGTATACAGTACTTGTCTTTGCTATAAAAATAAATGTGAATTCTAGTCTACTTCCGAAAATATAAATAAATGCATGGAAAGACTTAGAGAATCTGAAATTTTGTTGAAAGGTTGTCCGAAAGTCGATGCAAGACTTTGAAATTTTTCAAAATCTAATCCACTAGAGATCAATGGGAGGGAAACCTTTGTTGAACCCAGGAAACAGAGTGGAGTTTCTTATATTTCAATTACCATATCTAAAAAGCCAATAGAAGATCTTGAAATCTTACAAAAGCTAATCCTGCGAACTAATAAAAGTGAAACTTAACAAGTACTTTTATAGAACCTAGAAACTTTACAAGAGCTACATCTCCAAATAAAGAGTTCAATGCAAATCACATCCACAAATGTTTATGATTTTAATTGTCGGATGAATAAGAGTGGAACTCTACAAGAACTATAGTAGAATTTAGGAAAGTTGAAACACTTAATGGTCTAGTTTTAGAGTTCAAATAGAATTTCAAGCACCAAAAATACTCAAGAATTTCAATTGATTGTTAATCTTCCAGACTAACTAAGTCCTTTTATATATAAGTTTTGATCTTGGAAAAACAGGGTTTGTCTTAGCCTCACTTTTTTGTGCATCTCACAGATTTTTTGTGAATTTTTATCATCATTCTTACTCAAAAGATAGTTTCAAAGGAAAAAAACTGCAAGAATGATGAAACAACAAAACCAGGGGCAGATAATACGACTGAAGTAGCATGATATATATGCTATATATTTGTGTGTGTGTACGTACTTTCAAAGAATTTAATGTGTATTTAAACCAATTTCGAAATAAAAATTTTTAAGTTTTTTTTAGTAGATTTATTCTCATCATTTTAAAAATTTATGAATATATACTCATACTGTATATATGTATAATATATATATTTGAATATATATTTGCATACATAGCATATATGAATATGCTATTCAAAAACTAGTATTCCAAAATTTTAATTTTAATTTTAGGAAACACATTTGAAATTCAAGGAAAAACCGCAATTAAAATTTAGTATTTATATATATATATATATATATAGGAATGAAAAATTTGGATTTTACCGGAATGCGGTATGCAATTAAAACATTGGGTATAAAATTTTTAAGAGTAACCAAAGAATGAACTTTGTCATAAGAGTTTGGAAAAATAGTAACTTAAAGCCAATGAAATTAAGATATCACTTTACATATCAGATTTAGACTGTATAACGTGTAGAACTTCTTATAAACTTTGGATAGTGCCTCATTTTTATGGCTTAATTTTTATGGCCAAAGTTTCAGTTAAAATACAGAACTGATTTCAAGAAGACGATGTGAGTATCTAATCTGCTTCTTCTTACCCAAGTCTCACCTTTATCTAACAGAATCTGTAATATTTTAATCTGATTCCTAAACCCTCATTCATTCAACTTAATTCCTAAAACATAACTGTGTAGTTGTATTAAAAATGTAAATCTGAAGATTGTTTTTAAAAAAGATGGGTTTAGTTTCTCGAAGTCAACGCATTATAAGAACCTTTTGCAGCGCTATCAGAGTGGCATACAAAATAGTTGTTAATACAAAAGAGACGCCCAGCTCTGCTAACCTGTCTATCAGCCTTTATTATTTTAAAAATAAGTTAAAAAAACCAGTCAATATAGGTTAATTATACATAATTACATATTAAAAAACAAAAGTTAATTAACTATTTTAAAATTAATCAAAAATTTGTTAATAAAAAATATTTTTTTACAAAAAACCCTATTTTTGTTATTATTATTATTTTGTTTGATTTTTTTTTAGAACTTTATACTAATGTAGGTTAAAATATTACAAAATACTGATTATTATAAATGAGTTTTAAATGATTACATTTGGCAATACTAACAACTAAATAATTGATTTGAATACAAAAATTAGATTTTTTAATTTAGTTTGATAAGTACCTACGTAATTGTAAAATAATTATTTTGTTTTTTAGGATGGTCATATTTATTAATGTCAGTATAATTTTATTTATTAAATATAAAATTTAATTCTACTAAATTTTAATTAATAACTAAGACAGTACTTACTAGAATAATTAATTAAAGCCTCTATAATACTACTATATTTAAGTACTCAGTTGTTTTCTATTTTCAATTAAAGCTCAATTTAAAAATCAGTACAATTAATCGAATTTGAATACTTGTAATTAAATATAAATTTTAAAGTACTTATTAAAATTTATACAAATGCATTAATCCAAATAACTTAATTAAAAAATTGAAACATCCGTTTAAAAAATAAATTCTTTAAAACTATAGTAACCAATATAAGTACTGAATTACTTAAGAATATAATTAATAACCATTTGAATTTTATATGTATAAGTACTACTTAAAATGTTTACCAATTTTTTCAATATTCAAAGATCCCTGTTTGATCCATTCCCTGTAGTTCTGACATTCATTCTCTATAGTTCGATATTTCTTTATTCAAGTAATAAGTACTTTATACCTAGTTATTTAATTCGTTATATCAAAAGTAATTATATAGACAAACTAAAATAGTTACCCTCAAAACTCATTTTCAATATGATTATACTAAGTATTTAAATAATAAGTAAAAATTTATAAAACCTAAGTAAATACATAAAGTTAATTAAAGCTCTGAATAATAATATTTGATATTTTAAATTAAGAAACCAAAATTGTAATCACACGTTTTTCTAAATTCCATTAATCATGTTTTTCTAAAATCATATAAGTACTTATACTTATTATATTCAGCTTTGGAGGAGTCTAGATGTAAAAACATTTGGTTTTATCATAAAGCAGTAAAATTAGAATTTAAGAAGCCTAATGTATGTCTTTCAATAAAAATCAAATAGTTACACTAACGTTTTATAAGTACTCATAGTTACTTTAAAATTTGAACTCCTTCCATACTAGCGATTCAATAGCGCCAAATGTCAAGTATTTTTCAAAATAAAAAATAATTCACGTATACTATATGCAAAGTATATGATGACGTATATTATATGCAATGCAAAAATTTACTGTAAAAATGCAGAAAATGCACTCATGTTTATTTTTCATATCCTTTAAATAACAATTGTTTAATTTGAAAATATATTGCAGATTTTTACCACCATTGCATTGACATAAATTCAACACAAACAAACCTACTTCATACGCCAATTTAAGAAAAAAAAATTTTCATGAAAATTTTCCTTTTTTTTGGGAAATATTTATTTTATAGTTTATATTTTGGCGCGTTAATCGATTTTCCTGAATATATTACAGTAAAATAACTTGTTTTGTGGTTTTTGCGTGATAAAAACCGTTTTTAATCAAGTGAAAGGAAAAACTGTTTTTTTTTTATCAATCTTTATTTTATCTCTCCTTCTCTCTCTTACATTTCACTTGTCATTTTCAATACTTATACAAACAAATACGTATATAACTATAATATTCCCGAAAATTATTTTTATCACAATTATTTCTATCCGCAGGTATAGTTTCAGGTATATAAGTAGGTATATATATATATAAAAATTGGAATATATAAATTAAATAAATAAATATTTAATTTTATTAAAAAAATATTTTTCCATGATTTTGCCATGGCAAAATGCAGAGAAATTATATTAAATTTTAGATTTAAATAAGTAGGTACAATTTATTTTCAATTTTTGGTATCTTATTTATTTTAAATAATTCATTTTAATTAATTCTAATTCTCATCTTTTATATTTATGAAAAGTAATTTTGAGCACTTCTGTTATAAGTAAGTATTACAATCATAATGCGGCTGTTATCTGGGTCACTAATTTTCATTAAACTCAAAGTTTAATATATATGTATATAATAAATACTTAGTATCTTTTGTTTAATATAAAAATTGGACTTACTAAAATTTGTTACAAATTGAATTAGAATTTAATGATTAATTAGTAGCTAAGTTACCAAAATAATCCAGTGACGGTGTAGTTGGTAAACATAGGGTTAAATTTCCATATAGTACAAGTTATATATTCCAAAAATCACCTTTGAAGAAATCTAATTTAATAATTTAATATATAGTATAAACAAATTAGTTTTATATTAATAAAAAGTATTGAAAGGGGTGGTAAGGACTAGGTGTTAAGATGGCACAAGATATCCCCCATATAAAACAACAGCGCACCCTTTAATTATTAATTATACTTGGGAGTTAGTGTTAGTCAACAAAAAATATAATAAGTACGAAGTACATATTTTAATTCGAGATTAAAACCTAAGTATATTAAAATCTTTTCTTAATTATTTAAAAGTTACTAAAAACCATAAAATTTATACAAATAAATTTTATTGATATTTTAAATATTGGATCTTTAAAAAATGTAATTGTACTAAATAAATAAATAAAAGATTTTTGATCTAAAGTACTTAAATTAAGTATTTATATTTATATTAAAATTTTATATTATTATTATGAACTTATCTCTTAACCAGTTATGTATTTAGGTACTGGTCCTCTATCATTTTTAAATACATATAACCACTTGATGATTGAATATACAAGTACTTATACTAAAAAAATTTACACTACTAATCAAAAGTTTTAAATTAGTTAATTAATTTCTTTAGTACTGCACTGTATAATTACAGTACATTATTTTCTTATGAGGAACTTTATAGTACACAGTGAAATTTAATTTTAGTACAACGATTATGTTTTGTAATTGAAAGTAATCTTTTTGATACTAATAGTACTTTCTGGGTTATACTGATAGTACTTGCTGGGATATACTGATAGTACTTCCTCGGTTACACTGATAGTACTTTCTGTGTACTATAGTACTTACTGGGTTCTCATCCGTCCAATTTAAATAAAAACAGTATTCAATGGTTCAGTTATTCATAAAATAAGTGTTGCACCATTTTTCGAATGTATAATTTGGAATGCAGTATTGGTCAAAATATTTAATTACTTATAAATTTGACTAAAAAATTCAATAGAAATATTTAATCAAATTTTTTTTATAATTTAAAACTTTTGTATTAAAAAGTATTGTGCAATAGATATTTTATAAATTATTTAATAAATAATTTATTTTAAATATAAATTTCATTTAATATAAAATCAAATAATGAATTTTAATAAATTTGAAAATAATATATAAAAACTATATATATTTATTTATAAGTTTAATTTTTAGTATATATACTAAATTTTTTAGACCACATTTACCATAAAAATTGTTTATTAAAAATTAAAAAAACAAAAAAAAAATTTTTATATTAAATATTAAAATTCATTATTGGAATTTGGTTTCATTCAGATAATTTTAAAAAGATAAATTGGAAAATATATTCAAATATATAAATAAGTATCTTATAACTATAATATCTTATCTTATATTTCTTTTTTGAAATAAGTATAACCACAAAATGGCAAAAAAATAAACATAGTAAGAAAAATTGCAAAATCTAAAATACAATTTTTGAAATTGTGGTCATAAAAAAGATTCAATTTTAATTTTTGAAAAAAAAGGAAATTTTTAATTAAAAATAACTTTTAATTGAAAATTGAAAAATAAAATAAAACATAAAATTAAATATAAGGAAGTAAGTATAAGTAATCAAAATTTATTATTTACCTTAGTAGGTATTTAAGATTCAAATTGATTAGTGGTTTTGGAAAATTTTGCAAAATTTTATTGTTTTTTTTTTTAAATTTATATTTTAAAATTGATTTTAAAACTAAAAACATATTAAGCCTTGCTTTCATAAGTAGATTGATTTATTAGTTACTTAATTACTAACCTTGTAAATAGTTTAAAAAATAATTTTATTATTTAAAATCATAATTAAAATTAAAAATTAATAAAATTTAATAATACTAACGAATAGAAAACTATAAGTACTTAAGTAAACTATAATAGATTAAAATTTTGATTTAGTATAATTTATTACTTATTTTAATACAAATTTTTGTGTATTCATTTTTCAAGTACACAGCAGGATAAGTAATTTAGTTTTAGCATAAGAAATAAGTAAGTACTCACTTTTGTGATAAGTATGTATTAAGTTTTTGTATATTACAAATTTTGTACCTAAATTTTTATATTCTACGACGAAGACACGGCATAAGTATACTTATTTTTAGAATAAGTACTAAGTACTTATAAAGCATATGTTTGTGATAAGTAAATTATAAGTAAGTCATTTACTTTTTTTTATATTTAAATTTGTACTCATATACTACGATCAAGACAAGGCAAGATAAGTAACTTACTTTTAGAATAAGTACTTATAAAGCATATGTTTTTGGTAAGTGTTAAATGTACCTAATTTACTTTGCTTTTAAAACTTGAAACTTTGTATTAAAATTTTTATATTCTACGACCAGGACCCGATTGCACCAAGCAGTGGTAACTAATTAAATAATCAAATATTAATATGTATTTTTAATACTAGTAATTGAATCTTCTTAGTAATCAAAAACTATAATTGAGTTTTTATCAAAAAATTAATAACAATAAGTTGGTCGATTTTATATGTTAATTAGTAATTAAAATAAATAAACTATTTTGCAAATTATTAAAAAACATTGTTGTATTTACTTAGAAAGTTTAATTAAAGTTATTTAAAGCCAAAATAACTGTTTTTGATAATATGAAATTAATCATCGCATTTCCATTAATTCACTATTTTTCATTGCAAAAAAAAAAAACCTAAACATCTAAGTAATTACCTAATCACTTTTATTGTATCTATAGAATAAATTTAATTCAACTACCTATTTTGCATTTATTTGAATTAAAAAAGGAAAATAAACCTTTAACTAGTTATGTAATTGACCTTTAAATAAGTAGTTTGTTTTGTATTTTTCCAATTACTTTTTTATACACCTTTAATTAGAATTCAGGTGTAGATATAGAGTAGTAGATACAATAAAGTGTAAATTTAATTTTAAAAATTAAATGCAAAACACATTCATTATAAATTCGTTGCTTATTTATTTATTTAATTAGATACTTAGTTATTCAAATAATTGTACTATGATAACAAATTATAGAGAATATGTAAATAAGTATAGAATATGAAAGTATAAAAATTTGCTTAAATAGTTATTTCGTTTCACATTAAAATTTAAAAGTGTCTGTTCGTCATCTTATAGAGTAAGTACTTATAGAAATGATAACAAATGATTCTAAAACGTGTAATCATTAACATTGTCCTGTTAATAACAACATCTTCATTGATATGAAAAATCTTTTAATTAAAAATAAATGCAATCATACCATATTGCAATTTATAATAACAAATTATCAATATATTACTAGTATAATTGATTTTAAGTACCTATTAAAATTGATAACTAATACATAGTTATATATTAGTAAGTAGGTGCTTAAACTTAATAGGAATTAGAACTTATATTGATTTGTATTATTTATTCAACTGTACAAAACACTTTGAAACTTCAAAGGGTTATTAGTTACATTTTTGAAAGCACTTAAATATTATTTATCAAATATTAAATTACTTAACTATAAACAGTTAAGTACTTAAGTATGTATTTACTTAAGGAGTTGCCGATATTTAATTAAAGTATTTGATAATATTCAGACTTTTAAGTATCTTATTTGAACAAGATAAATATAAGTACTTTATATTACAAATTATTCTGAGGCTCTACGAAATACATAAGCAATTACTTACTTAGCAACTATTAAATAGAGATTACTTTTGAATTGCAATTACTTACAAATCGAACTCAAATACTGAAATACTTAATAAATATAATTTAGCATTTTTTATCTCCAATTTAATGAAACTTTGAAATAAAAATTTCTATTTATAATTTTTAACTAATTGTAATTAATTACTATTTGATTTTAAAAAATCCGATAAAGTAAAATACTTGTACTTTTTAAAAAAGTTTTCTAGAAATTTTCTAATCACGAGAAAATAATTTATGAATAATTAATAAAAAAAAAAAAGAAAATCCGTTATAATGACAGCAAAAAAAAAAAAACCAATATAAATGGAGCAATGACTTTGGAAAACCCTTATAACTATTAATTTATTTAAAATTAAAAAAAATATATTCTTTTCTATTTAAATTTAAAAAATGACTATAAAATAAAATCTGAAAAATTTTGTTATTAAAAAATTATCACGGTTCTTGATAAAAAACAAAAATTTTAAAAAGAAAGTTAGGAATCAAAATTTAAATCGTGATTTTTTAATTTTCACTTACATGATAAATGATTAACAGTACAACTAATCCATAATTTACGTGTGGATGCCCATAAGTGATAAGTGATCAAAATTCGTGTAAAAGATTTAAAAATGTAAGACAATAAAAAAATTGACTTTTAAATAAAATTTTGATAATTAATTATTTTGAATTCCTCATTCATAGTGAATCATGACTTTAATATCAAAAGAAAAGTGATGACTTTAAAGAATTGGTTTAATGTGGTTCAACTTAGAAAACTTAGTTCAAGATACTTTTATATGTCTTTTTCGCCTCATGATTCTAGATAACATTCCTTCAGATTAATTATTAAAAAAAAACTAATATTGATTTAAACTCAAGATTGAAATATCTTCGGCAGTACTCAAAATTTAGGATTCCTTTAATTCCGACTCATAATCCACCAAGATCTCTAATACCTAATGTCGATTAATGATCCAAGTTATCTCTAATTAAGATTCATATGGAAACATTTTAAGACTAACTAATAACTCGAATACATGACATTGGCTAAGGCTTAAATAATTAATAGAATTGAACTTTCTCGAAATCTCTTTATAATAGTTATTAAAAAATCGAAAGTACTTATATAATGCACTCTGAAAATCTTCACCATCTAGTCTAATAATCTTAACTATTGTTTCATATATATATATATATATATATATATACACTTTTATTTAACTTATCAATGATCTTTAGTTAAACAAAGAGTACTTAAGTACTTAGTTTTTATATAAATATGAGGACATCATGTCATAAAACAGTCATAAATTATACTTAATCACAGTAAAATAATTTTTAAAATTAAAAAGATAATTTAAATAGTAACTAAGTACTAAAATAAATACTAATTAAATCCATTGTTAAACTAAAAAAAATGCATTTTGTATCTTTATATTACTGACTACTGTAAATCGTATTTATTTTTAAAATAACAAGTTCATTTCGAACTAAGTACACAGTACTTACAATAAATAATAAGTACCGAAAAAAAAACTAAGTACTGTGTACTAAGTACTCATAATAAATAAGTGTATATATAAATATAGTATTTATACTTAATAAATAATTTTAGTACTTATAATAAATAAATACTAAATCAAAATAAGTACTATTTAATAAGTACTTATTTAAAAACTATAATTACTAATATTGAAATCAATAAATAATCTATTAAGAACTACAATGATTAGTCATTTAAAATCAATTCAACATGAAAATTTTAATTTAAAAATTCCACACTGCAACAAAGGAAAAAAAAAAACCTGGACTCTTCAACAAGTTTCAAAGATGACCTTTAAAGAAAAAATTTAGCAATACAATTATCATCACCTGAATATGTGTTGCAAGTTGTATCTATAGCTAATATCACTGATGGCACTTTTTTAAACCCAACTTTAAACATATTGACATTATTTAATACAAACAAAATTACCTCTATTATCACAATATAAGTATATGGGTCATTTTTTTTTTTAGTGCACATTTCAAAATTTTAAAATTTTAAATTATTTTTCTTTTTTTATGAGCCATGGTATTTTATTAAGAAAGTTTATAGTTTTCGCTACAATATTCTGAAGAGAGCTGTACACTTTTGTCAAAATTACGAATTTTAGAACAAAATTAGTAAACTGAGCTCCGCAGATTTGTCCATTGCGTTACTAAAATGTAAAATGTTATATAAATGTAAAAAAAACAAATAAGAAAAGAAGTAATCAGCTTTTCGTATTTTATTTATTATAAATAGAAAATTGCTATTTAAAAATTAATAAAAAAAAGTATATAAGTTAAAAAAATTTGAAAATTTATGTCCGTCGTGTTACTTTTTATCAAAAAAATTTCAAAAAATATTGAATTTCGCTGTTACAGCAAGCACGTATAGAATATTTCATATCACATTAAAATACAAATAATATTTATATATCATTTTAATTAAACAAAACTTGAATAAAGTATCTTAAAATTAAATGAAAATAAAAATAAAGTCTTTGTAAGCAGGGACAAAAGTAACACAGTGGACAAAAAAGTAACATAGGGGACTCTAGTCAAAAAAAAAAAAATTAATTAAATACATTAGCATTGAAAATTATAAAGAAAATGTTAAGAAATTGGCGAGGAGCTTGCTTTTCAATCAGATTTTTATTTTTGTGATAATATTTCACTTTTTATAGCCTTTTTTTTTATAGCCGTCTTTAAATCAAGTTTTCGTCTTTCCCTCTACCTCCTCTGCTTTTTAGCAGGTGGGAAAGATTTTTTTTATTGGGTTTGGGCATATTCTATTAACAATTAATAATATTATAGCATTTTTTTTTTAGAACTATACCAATTTCTTACCAATAAGTCCACTGCGTTACCAATTTGTCCATTGCGTTACCGCGCTAATAGTAACACAATGGACAGGTAACGCAATGGACAATTTTACTGAATTATTTAAAAATATCATAATTTATTGAACACATAATATAAAAATTAGTTTTTTCTAAAAGTGCTCTTTTTATTACTTTATATTTTATATAATAAAATATTTTAATTTGTATTTAAGTCGAGATAAACTTGGTAACATAGTGGACAATTAATAAAAATACATACTTATACGTTTTGGAAAATTTAATTTTTTTTTAATTATAGCTATTTTTTTGAAAACTTTTCAACAACAGAATAAAAATAATAAATAGTTTTTGACAAATAACAAGAGCCGCGCAACTTATTTAAGAAACAAACCGTTTTAATTTAAAAAGTAATGCTTCGGTAACACAATGGACAAAACCTAGGGACATCATTTATTTTGCTAAAAAAAAGGTTAAACAAAATTTGTACCGCTTCTTAAATAAAAAAATTAAACTTATAATAACTATAATTTAGAGTCTTGATTACCCAATTTATACCAAAGGCAGTATTAACAGAAAAAATTAATCCAAAAGTCAAAAAATTAAGCTCGGGGACATAGCATTTTGCTATAGGTACCGTAGGTTTTTTTAATTTTTAAGAAAAACTGTTTAACATAGAATTTTCAAATGAAATGGGGGCAATGGGGAATCGTTTGTAAAATTAATATTAATTATTAATTTTTCTGTATTTTACTTATTTAAAAAATTATAAAAAAATTGATTCCAGGACATGAAATGTGCAATAAAAAAAAAAATCACCCATATATGTATAGACTAAAGGTACATAATGTATTCAAATGGTTTCTTGTTTTTTTTTTTAATCATTATTAGGATCTGGAAATACCAATGATGGTAAAACCATCTTAATGTTAAAACTGTGCTTTGACAGGGAGAAAAAAAAAAGAATCATAATAACAAAAAAATTAAATCAATACCTAATAAAACAGAATGAGAAAACAAATATTAAGAAATTAATAGTCTTATTCCCTTAAAGAAAAAGAACTAAACCAACAATTTTGATATTATCATGTATTTTTGAAGATTTCAATACCGTATACTTTATAACCTTTTTTTTTTTTTGGAAAAACCTAAAACATCATTGTTTCATCTTTTTTTAAAGTCCAATATTAAGTTCTGTCATAATTAGTTAAAAATTAGGTTTTTGTAATATAATTTAGCATCTGGAAATAATCATGCACACACACACACACGAGATATCTAAAGATATTTAATTTCTAAACTACACACGATTCCATATACGAGTTAAACTTAAAAACACTAAAGGAAAATATTAAAAGTACTTTATATTATCGTAATTACTTAGTAGGTACCAATTATTGAAAGTAATTCTGTAAAAATTTGATGTAATTAAAAATTCAGTTAAAGTTTTAAAAGTTACAATATTTATTTTTAAAAACTTACTGAAAAAATAATTAGTTAGGTACTTATTTACTTATCGGTTAAAATTTTAATATGAAAAGTACTTAAATATATTTTATGTTCATGTATACTTATGCCATGTATATGAAAAGTACTTAAGTATATTTTATGTCCATATGCGTTATAAGTAAGTAGGTAATAAAATAACGAAATACAGCTAAAAGGAATTGCTAAGGATCGTGAAAGGTGGAGAGGATTTGTTGACGCCCTATGCCCCACCAGGGGCTAGGATCCAGTAAGTAAGTAATAAAATAACTAATAACATATTATATCATAAGGTAGTTACCTATTCTGAATTCTGATACTCTTCTGTTCAATGTAAACAGAAATCATATTTAAATCAAGTTCTGTTAACTTCTACTCAATTTAATCAGAAGAATATTTAATAATTCTATCTCACAGATCGACCCTTTTTAAAGTATAACTACTTATTTTATTATCCGACATTGTAATCCCTCTTTTAAATATATTTACCTACATCTTGTTGCATTGGAAATTTAATTTATAGTTGGTATTTAAGTATTTTTTTGTAAATTCAATTCCAATTCTAAAATTATTGTGATTTAATACTTGTATTTTTATCAATTCTACTGTTTTTCTGCCTTTTATTTTTTTTGTTGTTGTTTTTATACCTACACTGTACAAATACACATTATAACATATTATAAGATATCTTTCTTTACATTTTACTCTTGTTGTCTTTCTCTACTATTTTTCAAAAATATTTAACATTTACTTTTGTTGTTTGTGTTGTTTTTGTAATACAACAGTCCATCATTAAAATTTAAAGAGAAAACAATAAAAAACAAACACAAAAAATGATTTAAACCGGTTTCATTCTCCTTGTTTAAATTTTTATTTTTTTTTTCTTTTTTCTTCTGTTGTTTGAAAAACAATGCATCAATATATTTATATATGTATATAAGTTTAGTTTTTGTTTTTTTTTTTTTTTTCATAATAATTTATATGATACCTAGTTGCATTGCATTTCATTGCATTTCATTTGTAGGTGCACATATACATATATACATTATACATACATATTATATATACGCACAAAGGTTAAAGTTAGATTAGGTTTCAGTTTTTTTTTTTTAGAAATTTTTAAGGTAAAATCTACTATATACATATATATATATATTTACATATTTAATTATAATAATTTATTATAAATAAATATAAATACACAATCATTATGATATTATATGTTATTTGGATATATACATATATATTATATATATACATATATAGTTTAAGTCTATATCTATAGATAGTACTCTAAGTCTATACATACATATCCATTTATAGTGCATAATTGGTATCAAGTTGAAGGAATCTAGTAGTTAGTTTTTCTCTTTTTTTTTTTTTTTTACTTAAAATTTTCTTGAAATTAAAAGAAAACTGGCTTTCATTATTTTATATACATACCTATTCATATAGCTACACATAAACATACGTATATATGAATATATGCATATATACTTTAGTGAATTTTATTGATAATAAAAATATGATAAATGTTAAAAAAATGTTAATAGATAAAAGAAGAGATGTTAAAAAAATGTTGTTTTAAAATAAATTTTGAATATTTTAACTGATAAGTAATTGAAATAAAGGCCAGCAGTTACTTTGATTCTTTTAATAAGTACTTTTAAATGCTTTGGACAGGATATGAATTGAATTACTTACATTAAATATAGGTATTATTATAGGTATTATAGAACCTAAGTACGTCACCAAATTGAAAAACAGGTAAATACTTAGTAAGGCCAAGTGGCACCAAAATATTGAATTTTAAAAGATCTAAAAAATTGAATTGAATCCTTATGTAGGATCTATATAAGGTAATAATAATAGAGGCCCTAATAAAGTAACCAAAATAAATATAGAAGCATTTGAAGCATTTCACCTTTTGAAAATAATTTAAGAAAAACAATTAAAGTTAAAATATTGACGTCTTAGCCCTTGTTAGAACAAATAATATGAAGGGAATCTCAAAATAACCATTGCAGTATATATGACGTCACCTATTTTAAAGGTATTCCTTTTGTAAATCTTAATCGGATAAATCTAGAGGTTAATTAAATTTAAATAAATCAATTAAAATTAAAATATCGACGCCCTAGCCCTTACTATTGAGGTATAATTATTTTTTTTGAAAATTTAACTAAGAAATGTAAATCAAAATAACATGTGACCTGTAAACATGGGCTCTCACATATTCATATGTGTCATTTCTTCTTTTAATTATAATTAATTTAGTATTTATTAAAAAAAAATTCTATTTTTGGTTGCTTATTTACAACATATACAACATATCTTTTATAGGTTGTAGTTTTTTCCAATATGTATATAATTAGTATATATATATATATATATATGTATTCCCGGTTTTTTTTTTGTTTTTATTAAATTCTCTGGAATTTTTTCTTGTTATATGAATCAAATATTTAACATATAAATAGAATATTTTATTATTAAGTATAAACCTACATATATGCAGTGTACATAAAAAAAATGTTATGTATAATTATGTTGAATAGATATATGTATGTACTAGGTATATATTAATAGATTTTAATTTTAAGAAAAAATACAAAAATATTGTAAATAAAATAAAATTTTTTCTATCCAAGAGGTCGTCTCCTTCATGTTCTTTACCATGTTTAACATTAATTTATTATATATATAAATATGAATATATATATATGTATATTATATATATATATTTTACCATTTTTCAAAGAAAAAGAATTATGTATGTTTGCAGGCGTTATAGGGTATTTTTGAGAAGTCTTAATAATTATGGATTTCATTTTAAAAACAATAAATAATTTTGTTAATAAATAAGCGCATAATATTAATTTTAAAAATATAACGAAGTAAGTATGTAACTAATTAAAAATGGTTTCATTTGAAAGAATAAATTTCTATTACATATATTTTTTTACAAGGGAATGAAACTGAAAAAAAACATGAAAAACATCGCCCTGTGCGATGTTTCTTTGGATAATGTGCGACTTTAAAACACCAAAATCACAACCATTTTGAACGAAACTTTGGGAAGGAATTTTGGGATGTGATACGAATGTAAAGTTTAATTACAGGGATGGGGATATCCAAGGATTTTGGGATTATGGAATATGGTTCCATAATCTCGATATGCACATAAAAACAAATTTTCGTAAGACAATACGACACAGTAGGGATTGCAACCGTTGCACTTTTAGTTTCACATTTAAAAACTGTGAGTGGAGGCATTAATTGTTTTTTTTTCTTTATAACAGGTGTTCATTCCTACTAGGTATCTATAAAACAGGGTAAATGACCAGACTGTACACCTATGGCTAAGTGGAGAGAGCATTGAGATAACACAGGGATCATTTATAACATGAATAGCTCTGTTTTGCACTTTATCGTAATATCTTAGCCCCGATTGAGAAGCGCCAGCCCAAATATGTGCATTGTACTCCATTTTGGTCTAATATATGTTTTATACTTAGATATTGAGAAGATCATGTGAAGACAAGCAACTTTAACTGCAATATAAAAACCCAAACACTTAGCTAAATTTATGAAAACAATTGAAATTTGATTTTTTGATTAGTTGGCACAATAGGATCCTGGTCTTTGAAATATTTGATTATGTTAGCTTTTAACTTCAGGAATCAAATAATGTTTACGGTACAAAAATCAAGTGATACCCCACGATACAACTTATTGATTACTTAATATATAATATACATAAGTTTTATTCCATAAGATTAGGATTCTTGTCTTGGGAACACTTAAAAAGTGTCTAACACCTAAATATACAAATACTTAGTGCACATAAAACAGAAAAGGTTGTGGAAACTATCTTTATTAAATTACAACAACTAAATTGTTGAAAATTGAATTTCTAAAATAAGAAGTTTACTAGTTAGCAACTCCAGGTAACTTCGGACACCACAATTTACTATTAAGTAATTAATTAATCTATAAACTTTAAGATAAATATAAGACACTTTCCACGTTCGCGATTTAGGGCTTAAATTTCGACCAAAAACAAGAGTTTAATAATATATAATAATTTCCATTAAAGGTTAAAATTTTATACAATTAGAAAAGAATATAAGTACTTTTTAGATAAATTCCTCCCAAATGAAGCAGGAAATTAATAAATTTAATGATATCATATATTTTCATTTTATATACATAAGTAAGTAATTTATAATAAATATGTATATATATATATATATATATCAAATGCATGTATAATAAATACTTATATATAAAAGAATAACATATAATATACGTGTTTAAGTATGAAGTAAGAACCTAAGAACTTCATAGATAGATTTCAATGAAGATAATTAAATATCATACATAAATCATTAAAAATTAACAAACTATTCATTAATATTGTACATGATGTGTATATATTCATAAATATTTATAATGTATATATATGCATATATATATTCATTTCAATGAAATATGAAAGGAATTATATATTTTTCTAATTGGTATTTTTATTTGAAGAAATCCCAATATATGATTATTAAAATTTATTATTGCATATTTTAGAAAAAATTAATATATTTATAGAATTTAGTATCTAATTATATTATTTAAAAAAAAAATTAAGAGCATTATTTTATTAACTTATGTATAAAATACTTAAATACTTAAGTTATTAATAAATTAATCTTTTATTAAAGAATTTAGATCAATTAGGAATTAAAAAGGAATTCTAAGTATTAAATCATTAATTTAAGAATGAATCAAACATTTAAAACGTATATTAAGGTTATTATGATGTATCCGGTGACGTGTATTAAGGCCCTGCGAAATGCCCACGGAGTGTTATTTCCCATTTAATAAGAAATATAGCCCCTTAAATATTGGAAATAAAGCCCAGGGTTTTGTTTCACCTTTAAGTTGGACTACGACTTCTTTGAGAATCAATGCCCGAAGTATTATTTCCCATTTCAATTGAAAGTGCATGTGAAAAAACCACTAAGGTTTCACATATTTTTAGTAAAAAAGTTAATTTTAATTATATAACATCAGTGACGGGTACGAATATATTATATACAGATTTTCTTGAACTTTAATATCAAAACTAATTAGCACACATTTGCGAGCTGCAATCGAAATCAGGGATATTCCCTTTTTGCGAAATTAAAAAACAAATAATAATTTTACATATAAAACTATATTTGTATTACAAACTACACATATAAACTAGATGTTGTAACCAAAGTATTGCATACATTAATCCATTAATGGATGATCCTCTGGAAAAAGGATCAATTTGATTTTTTATCTAACTTTAATGTGCTTCCTAATATAGAGTCTCGCATATACAAATATATAAATATTAAATACACATTGTTTTATATCTAATATTTTACTTACATATAAATGTTATTCATGTTTGCATATTACAAAAATGGATTTTACTACATATTTAATGACAAATAATAATTCGGGGCTTTATTCCTAAAGAAGTCGAAGATTCAATTGAAAGAGAAACAACACTCCGAGGCTTTATTTCTAACAGAAATTGTAGTTCAACTCAAAAAGAGAAATAAAACCCTGGGGCTTTATTACTCAATTACTATGAGAAAAAATACCCCAGGGCGTTATTTCTCATTAAACGGGAAATAATACCCCGGGGGCTTTATTTCGGGGGCCTTAATTCAAGTCACCGATGTATCCATTGCAATATCTATAAATCAAATAAGAAGTGGGTATTAGAAACAATAATATTATTACTATTTTAATTTTATATTACTTATGTATTTTTTTAAGGGGGTTCATATTGAAGGGATCTCTGTATCCGACATTTAGGTACTGGTCCTCTATCATTTTTAAATACATATAACCACTTGATGATTGAATATACAAGTACTTATACTAAAAAAATTTACACTACTAATCAAAAGTTTTAAATTAGTTAATTAATTTCTTTAGTACTGCACTGTATAATTACAGTACATTATTTTCTTATGAGGAACTTTATAGTACACAGTGAAATTTAATTTTAGTACAACGATTATGTTTTGTAATTGAAAGTAATCTTTTTGATACTAATAGTACTTTCTGGGTTATACTGATAGTACTTGCTGGGATATACTGATAGTACTTCCTCGGTTACACTGATAGTACTTTCTGTGTACTATAGTACTTACTGGGTTCTCATCCGTCCAATTTAAATAAAAACAGTATTCAATGGTTCAGTTATTCATAAAATAAGTGTTGCACCATTTTTCGAATGTATAATTTGGAATGCAGTATTGGTCAAAATATTTAATTACTTATAAATTTGACTAAAAAATTCAATAGAAATATTTAATCAAATTTTTTTTATAATTTAAAACTTTTGTATTAAAAAGTATTGTGCAATAGATATTTTATAAATTATTTAATAAATAATTTATTTTAAATATAAATTTCATTTAATATAAAATCAAATAATGAATTTTAATAAATTTGAAAATAATATATAAAAACTATATATATTTATTTATAAGTTTAATTTTTAGTATATATACTAAATTTTTTAGACCACATTTACCATAAAAATTGTTTATTAAAAATTAAAAAAACAAAAAAAAAATTTTTATATTAAATATTAAAATTCATTATTGGAATTTGGTTTCATTCAGATAATTTTAAAAAGATAAATTGGAAAATATATTCAAATATATAAATAAGTATCTTATAACTATAATATCTTATCTTATATTTCTTTTTTGAAATAAGTATAACCACAAAATGGCAAAAAAATAAACATAGTAAGAAAAATTGCAAAATCTAAAATACAATTTTTGAAATTGTGGTCATAAAAAAGATTCAATTTTAATTTTTGAAAAAAAAGGAAATTTTTAATTAAAAATAACTTTTAATTGAAAATTGAAAAATAAAATAAAACATAAAATTAAATATAAGGAAGTAAGTATAAGTAATCAAAATTTATTATTTACCTTAGTAGGTATTTAAGATTCAAATTGATTAGTGGTTTTGGAAAATTTTGCAAAATTTTATTGTTTTTTTTTTTAAATTTATATTTTAAAATTGATTTTAAAACTAAAAACATATTAAGCCTTGCTTTCATAAGTAGATTGATTTATTAGTTACTTAATTACTAACCTTGTAAATAGTTTAAAAAATAATTTTATTATTTAAAATCATAATTAAAATTAAAAATTAATAAAATTTAATAATACTAACGAATAGAAAACTATAAGTACTTAAGTAAACTATAATAGATTAAAATTTTGATTTAGTATAATTTATTACTTATTTTAATACAAATTTTTGTGTATTCATTTTTCAAGTACACAGCAGGATAAGTAATTTAGTTTTAGCATAAGAAATAAGTAAGTACTCACTTTTGTGATAAGTATGTATTAAGTTTTTGTATATTACAAATTTTGTACCTAAATTTTTATATTCTACGACGAAGACACGGCATAAGTATACTTATTTTTAGAATAAGTACTAAGTACTTATAAAGCATATGTTTGTGATAAGTAAATTATAAGTAAGTCATTTACTTTTTTTTATATTTAAATTTGTACTCATATACTACGATCAAGACAAGGCAAGATAAGTAACTTACTTTTAGAATAAGTACTTATAAAGCATATGTTTTTGGTAAGTGTTAAATGTACCTAATTTACTTTGCTTTTAAAACTTGAAACTTTGTATTAAAATTTTTATATTCTACGACCAGGACCCGATTGCACCAAGCAGTGGTAACTAATTAAATAATCAAATATTAATATGTATTTTTAATACTAGTAATTGAATCTTCTTAGTAATCAAAAACTATAATTGAGTTTTTATCAAAAAATTAATAACAATAAGTTGGTCGATTTTATATGTTAATTAGTAATTAAAATAAATAAACTATTTTGCAAATTATTAAAAAACATTGTTGTATTTACTTAGAAAGTTTAATTAAAGTTATTTAAAGCCAAAATAACTGTTTTTGATAATATGAAATTAATCATCGCATTTCCATTAATTCACTATTTTTCATTGCAAAAAAAAAAAACCTAAACATCTAAGTAATTACCTAATCACTTTTATTGTATCTATAGAATAAATTTAATTCAACTACCTATTTTGCATTTATTTGAATTAAAAAAGGAAAATAAACCTTTAACTAGTTATGTAATTGACCTTTAAATAAGTAGTTTGTTTTGTATTTTTCCAATTACTTTTTTATACACCTTTAATTAGAATTCAGGTGTAGATATAGAGTAGTAGATACAATAAAGTGTAAATTTAATTTTAAAAATTAAATGCAAAACACATTCATTATAAATTCGTTGCTTATTTATTTATTTAATTAGATACTTAGTTATTCAAATAATTGTACTATGATAACAAATTATAGAGAATATGTAAATAAGTATAGAATATGAAAGTATAAAAATTTGCTTAAATAGTTATTTCGTTTCACATTAAAATTTAAAAGTGTCTGTTCGTCATCTTATAGAGTAAGTACTTATAGAAATGATAACAAATGATTCTAAAACGTGTAATCATTAACATTGTCCTGTTAATAACAACATCTTCATTGATATGAAAAATCTTTTAATTAAAAATAAATGCAATCATACCATATTGCAATTTATAATAACAAATTATCAATATATTACTAGTATAATTGATTTTAAGTACCTATTAAAATTGATAACTAATACATAGTTATATATTAGTAAGTAGGTGCTTAAACTTAATAGGAATTAGAACTTATATTGATTTGTATTATTTATTCAACTGTACAAAACACTTTGAAACTTCAAAGGGTTATTAGTTACATTTTTGAAAGCACTTAAATATTATTTATCAAATATTAAATTACTTAACTATAAACAGTTAAGTACTTAAGTATGTATTTACTTAAGGAGTTGCCGATATTTAATTAAAGTATTTGATAATATTCAGACTTTTAAGTATCTTATTTGAACAAGATAAATATAAGTACTTTATATTACAAATTATTCTGAGGCTCTACGAAATACATAAGCAATTACTTACTTAGCAACTATTAAATAGAGATTACTTTTGAATTGCAATTACTTACAAATCGAACTCAAATACTGAAATACTTAATAAATATAATTTAGCATTTTTTATCTCCAATTTAATGAAACTTTGAAATAAAAATTTCTATTTATAATTTTTAACTAATTGTAATTAATTACTATTTGATTTTAAAAAATCCGATAAAGTAAAATACTTGTACTTTTTAAAAAAGTTTTCTAGAAATTTTCTAATCACGAGAAAATAATTTATGAATAATTAATAAAAAAAAAAAAGAAAATCCGTTATAATGACAGCAAAAAAAAAAAAACCAATATAAATGGAGCAATGACTTTGGAAAACCCTTATAACTATTAATTTATTTAAAATTAAAAAAAATATATTCTTTTCTATTTAAATTTAAAAAATGACTATAAAATAAAATCTGAAAAATTTTGTTATTAAAAAATTATCACGGTTCTTGATAAAAAACAAAAATTTTAAAAAGAAAGTTAGGAATCAAAATTTAAATCGTGATTTTTTAATTTTCACTTACATGATAAATGATTAACAGTACAACTAATCCATAATTTACGTGTGGATGCCCATAAGTGATAAGTGATCAAAATTCGTGTAAAAGATTTAAAAATGTAAGACAATAAAAAAATTGACTTTTAAATAAAATTTTGATAATTAATTATTTTGAATTCCTCATTCATAGTGAATCATGACTTTAATATCAAAAGAAAAGTGATGACTTTAAAGAATTGGTTTAATGTGGTTCAACTTAGAAAACTTAGTTCAAGATACTTTTATATGTCTTTTTCGCCTCATGATTCTAGATAACATTCCTTCAGATTAATTATTAAAAAAAAACTAATATTGATTTAAACTCAAGATTGAAATATCTTCGGCAGTACTCAAAATTTAGGATTCCTTTAATTCCGACTCATAATCCACCAAGATCTCTAATACCTAATGTCGATTAATGATCCAAGTTATCTCTAATTAAGATTCATATGGAAACATTTTAAGACTAACTAATAACTCGAATACATGACATTGGCTAAGGCTTAAATAATTAATAGAATTGAACTTTCTCGAAATCTCTTTATAATAGTTATTAAAAAATCGAAAGTACTTATATAATGCACTCTGAAAATCTTCACCATCTAGTCTAATAATCTTAACTATTGTTTCATATATATATATATATATATATATATACACTTTTATTTAACTTATCAATGATCTTTAGTTAAACAAAGAGTACTTAAGTACTTAGTTTTTATATAAATATGAGGACATCATGTCATAAAACAGTCATAAATTATACTTAATCACAGTAAAATAATTTTTAAAATTAAAAAGATAATTTAAATAGTAACTAAGTACTAAAATAAATACTAATTAAATCCATTGTTAAACTAAAAAAAATGCATTTTGTATCTTTATATTACTGACTACTGTAAATCGTATTTATTTTTAAAATAACAAGTTCATTTCGAACTAAGTACACAGTACTTACAATAAATAATAAGTACCGAAAAAAAAACTAAGTACTGTGTACTAAGTACTCATAATAAATAAGTGTATATATAAATATAGTATTTATACTTAATAAATAATTTTAGTACTTATAATAAATAAATACTAAATCAAAATAAGTACTATTTAATAAGTACTTATTTAAAAACTATAATTACTAATATTGAAATCAATAAATAATCTATTAAGAACTACAATGATTAGTCATTTAAAATCAATTCAACATGAAAATTTTAATTTAAAAATTCCACACTGCAACAAAGGAAAAAAAAAAACCTGGACTCTTCAACAAGTTTCAAAGATGACCTTTAAAGAAAAAATTTAGCAATACAATTATCATCACCTGAATATGTGTTGCAAGTTGTATCTATAGCTAATATCACTGATGGCACTTTTTTAAACCCAACTTTAAACATATTGACATTATTTAATACAAACAAAATTACCTCTATTATCACAATATAAGTATATATGTATAGACTAAAGGTACATAATGTATTCAAATGGTTTCTTGTTTTTTTTTTTAATCATTATTAGGATCTGGAAATACCAATGATGGTAAAACCATCTTAATGTTAAAACTGTGCTTTGACAGGGAGAAAAAAAAAAGAATCATAATAACAAAAAAATTAAATCAATACCTAATAAAACAGAATGAGAAAACAAATATTAAGAAATTAATAGTCTTATTCCCTTAAAGAAAAAGAACTAAACCAACAATTTTGATATTATCATGTATTTTTGAAGATTTCAATACCGTATACTTTATAACCTTTTTTTTTTTTTGGAAAAACCTAAAACATCATTGTTTCATCTTTTTTTAAAGTCCAATATTAAGTTCTGTCATAATTAGTTAAAAATTAGGTTTTTGTAATATAATTTAGCATCTGGAAATAATCATGCACACACACACACACGAGATATCTAAAGATATTTAATTTCTAAACTACACACGATTCCATATACGAGTTAAACTTAAAAACACTAAAGGAAAATATTAAAAGTACTTTATATTATCGTAATTACTTAGTAGGTACCAATTATTGAAAGTAATTCTGTAAAAATTTGATGTAATTAAAAATTCAGTTAAAGTTTTAAAAGTTACAATATTTATTTTTAAAAACTTACTGAAAAAATAATTAGTTAGGTACTTATTTACTTATCGGTTAAAATTTTAATATGAAAAGTACTTAAATATATTTTATGTTCATGTATACTTATGCCATGTATATGAAAAGTACTTAAGTATATTTTATGTCCATATGCGTTATAAGTAAGTAGGTAATAAAATAACGAAATACAGCTAAAAGGAATTGCTAAGGATCGTGAAAGGTGGAGAGGATTTGTTGACGCCCTATGCCCCACCAGGGGCTAGGATCCAGTAAGTAAGTAATAAAATAACTAATAACATATTATATCATAAGGTAGTTACCTATTCTGAATTCTGATACTCTTCTGTTCAATGTAAACAGAAATCATATTTAAATCAAGTTCTGTTAACTTCTACTCAATTTAATCAGAAGAATATTTAATAATTCTATCTCACAGATCGACCCTTTTTAAAGTATAACTACTTATTTTATTATCCGACATTGTAATCCCTCTTTTAAATATATTTACCTACATCTTGTTGCATTGGAAATTTAATTTATAGTTGGTATTTAAGTATTTTTTTGTAAATTCAATTCCAATTCTAAAATTATTGTGATTTAATACTTGTATTTTTATCAATTCTACTGTTTTTCTGCCTTTTATTTTTTTTGTTGTTGTTTTTATACCTACACTGTACAAATACACATTATAACATATTATAAGATATCTTTCTTTACATTTTACTCTTGTTGTCTTTCTCTACTATTTTTCAAAAATATTTAACATTTACTTTTGTTGTTTGTGTTGTTTTTGTAATACAACAGTCCATCATTAAAATTTAAAGAGAAAACAATAAAAAACAAACACAAAAAATGATTTAAACCGGTTTCATTCTCCTTGTTTAAATTTTTATTTTTTTTTTCTTTTTTCTTCTGTTGTTTGAAAAACAATGCATCAATATATTTATATATGTATATAAGTTTAGTTTTTGTTTTTTTTTTTTTTTCATAATAATTTATATGATACCTAGTTGCATTGCATTTCATTGCATTTCATTTGTAGGTGCACATATACATATATACATTATACATACATATTATATATACGCACAAAGGTTAAAGTTAGATTAGGTTTCAGTTTTTTTTTTTTAGAAATTTTTAAGGTAAAATCTACTATATACATATATATATATATTTACATATTTAATTATAATAATTTATTATAAATAAATATAAATACACAATCATTATGATATTATATGTTATTTGGATATATACATATATATTATATATATACATATATAGTTTAAGTCTATATCTATAGATAGTACTCTAAGTCTATACATACATATCCATTTATAGTGCATAATTGGTATCAAGTTGAAGGAATCTAGTAGTTAGTTTTTCTCTTTTTTTTTTTTTTTTACTTAAAATTTTCTTGAAATTAAAAGAAAACTGGCTTTCATTATTTTATATACATACCTATTCATATAGCTACACATAAACATACGTATATATGAATATATGCATATATACTTTAGTGAATTTTATTGATAATAAAAATATGATAAATGTTAAAAAAATGTTAATAGATAAAAGAAGAGATGTTAAAAAAATGTTGTTTTAAAATAAATTTTGAATATTTTAACTGATAAGTAATTGAAATAAAGGCCAGCAGTTACTTTGATTCTTTTAATAAGTACTTTTAAATGCTTTGGACAGGATATGAATTGAATTACTTACATTAAATATAGGTATTATTATAGGTATTATAGAACCTAAGTACGTCACCAAATTGAAAAACAGGTAAATACTTAGTAAGGCCAAGTGGCACCAAAATATTGAATTTTAAAAGATCTAAAAAATTGAATTGAATCCTTATGTAGGATCTATATAAGGTAATAATAATAGAGGCCCTAATAAAGTAACCAAAATAAATATAGAAGCATTTGAAGCATTTCACCTTTTGAAAATAATTTAAGAAAAACAATTAAAGTTAAAATATTGACGTCTTAGCCCTTGTTAGAACAAATAATATGAAGGGAATCTCAAAATAACCATTGCAGTATATATGACGTCACCTATTTTAAAGGTATTCCTTTTGTAAATCTTAATCGGATAAATCTAGAGGTTAATTAAATTTAAATAAATCAATTAAAATTAAAATATCGACGCCCTAGCCCTTACTATTGAGGTATAATTATTTTTTTTGAAAATTTAACTAAGAAATGTAAATCAAAATAACATGTGACCTGTAAACATGGGCTCTCACATATTCATATGTGTCATTTCTTCTTTTAATTATAATTAATTTAGTATTTATTAAAAAAAAATTCTATTTTTGGTTGCTTATTTACAACATATACAACATATCTTTTATAGGTTGTAGTTTTTTCCAATATGTATATAATTAGTATATATATATATATATATATGTATTCCCGGTTTTTTTTTTGTTTTTATTAAATTCTCTGGAATTTTTTCTTGTTATATGAATCAAATATTTAACATATAAATAGAATATTTTATTATTAAGTATAAACCTACATATATGCAGTGTACATAAAAAAAATGTTATGTATAATTATGTTGAATAGATATATGTATGTACTAGGTATATATTAATAGATTTTAATTTTAAGAAAAAATACAAAAATATTGTAAATAAAATAAAATTTTTTCTATCCAAGAGGTCGTCTCCTTCATGTTCTTTACCATGTTTAACATTAATTTATTATATATATAAATATGAATATATATATATGTATATTATATATATATATTTTACCATTTTTCAAAGAAAAAGAATTATGTATGTTTGCAGGCGTTATAGGGTATTTTTGAGAAGTCTTAATAATTATGGATTTCATTTTAAAAACAATAAATAATTTTGTTAATAAATAAGCGCATAATATTAATTTTAAAAATATAACGAAGTAAGTATGTAACTAATTAAAAATGGTTTCATTTGAAAGAATAAATTTCTATTACATATATTTTTTTACAAGGGAATGAAACTGAAAAACATGAAAAACATCGCCCTGTGCGATGTTTCTTTGGATAATGTGCGACTTTAAAACACCAAAATCACAACCATTTTGAACGAAACTTTGGGAAGGAATTTTGGGATGTGATACGAATGTAAAGTTTAATTACAGGGATGGGGATATCCAAGGATTTTGGGATTATGGAATATGGTTCCATAATCTCGATATGCACATAAAAACAAATTTTCGTAAGACAATACGACACAGTAGGGATTGCAACCGTTGCACTTTTAGTTTCACATTTAAAAACTGTGAGTGGAGGCATTAATTGTTTTTTTTTCTTTATAACAGGTGTTCATTCCTACTAGGTATCTATAAAACAGGGTAAATGACCAGACTGTACACCTATGGCTAAGTGGAGAGAGCATTGAGATAACACAGGGATCATTTATAACATGAATAGCTCTGTTTTGCACTTTATCGTAATATCTTAGCCCCGATTGAGAAGCGCCAGCCCAAATATGTGCATTGTACTCCATTTTGGTCTAATATATGTTTTATACTTAGATATTGAGAAGATCATGTGAAGACAAGCAACTTTAACTGCAATATAAAAACCCAAACACTTAGCTAAATTTATGAAAACAATTGAAATTTGATTTTTTGATTAGTTGGCACAATAGGATCCTGGTCTTTGAAATATTTGATTATGTTAGCTTTTAACTTCAGGAATCAAATAAATGTTTACGGTACAAAAATCAAGTGATACCCCACGATACAACTTATTGATTACTTAATATATAATATACATAAGTTTTATTCCATAAGATTAGGATTCTTGTCTTGGGAACACTTAAAAAGTGTCTAACACCTAAATATACAAATACTTAGTGCACATAAAACAGAAAAGGTTGTGGAAACTATCTTTATTAAATTACAACAACTAAATTGTTGAAAATTGAATTTCTAAAAATAAGAAGTTTACTAGTTAGCAACTCCAGGTAACTTCGGACACCACAATTTACTATTAAGTAATTAATTAATCTATAAACTTTAAGATAAATATAAGACACTTTCCACGTTCGCGATTTAGGGCTTAAATTTCGACCCAAAAACAAGAGTTTAATAATATATAATAATTTCCATTAAAGGTTAAAATTTTATACAATTAGAAAAGAATATAAGTACTTTTTTAGATAAATTCCTCCCAAATGAAGCAGGAAATTAATAAATTTAATGATATCATATATTTTCATTTTATATACATAAGTAAGTAATTTATAATAAATATGTATATATATATATATATATATCAAATGCATGTATAATAAATACTTATATATAAAAGAATAACATATAATATACGTGTTTAAGTATGAAGTAAGAACCTAAGAACTTCATAGATAGATTTCAATGAAGATAATTAAATATCATACATAAATCATTAAAAATTAACAAACTATTCATTAATATTGTACATGATGTGTATATATTCATAAATATTTATAATGTATATATATGCATATATATATTCATTTCAATGAAATATGAAAGGAATTATATATTTTTCTAATTGGTATTTTTATTTGAAGAAATCCCAATATATGATTATTAAAATTTATTATTGCATATTTTAGAAAAAATTAATATATTTATAGAATTTAGTATCTAATTATATTATTTAAAAAAAAAAATTAAGAGCATTATTTTATTAACTTATGTATAAAATACTTAAATACTTAAGTTATTAATAAATTAATCTTTTATTAAAGAATTTTAGATCAATTAGGAATTAAAAAGGAATTTCTAAGTATTAAATCATTAATTTAAGAATGAATCAAACATTTAAAACGTATATTAAGGTTATTATGATGTATCCGGTGACGTGTATTAAGGCCCTGCGAAATGCCCACGGAGTGTTATTTCCCATTTAATAAGAAATATAGCCCCTTAAATATTGGAAATAAAGCCCAGGGTTTTGTTTCACCTTTAAGTTGGACTACGACTTCTTTGAGAATCAATGCCCGAAGTATTATTTCCCATTTCAATTGAAAGTGCATGTGAAAAAACCACTAAGGTTTCACATATTTTTAGTAAAAAAGTTAATTTTAATTATATAACATCAGTGACGGGTACGAATATATTATATACAGATTTTCTTGAACTTTAATATCAAAACTAATTAGCACACATTTGCGAGCTGCAATCGAAATCAGGGATATTCCCTTTTTGCGAAATTAAAAAACAAATAATAATTTTACATATAAAACTATATTTGTATTACAAACTACACATATAAACTAGATGTTGTAACCAAAGTATTGCATACATTAATCCATTAATGGATGATCCTCTGGAAAAAGGATCAAATTTGATTTTTTATCTAACTTTAATGTGCTTCCTAATATAGAGTCTCGCATATACAAATATATAAATATTAAATACACATTGTTTTATATCTAATATTTTACTTACATATAAATGTTATTCATGTTTGCATATTACAAAAATGGATTTTACTACATATTTAATGACAAATAATAATTCGGGGCTTTATTCCTAAAGAAGTCGAAGATTCAATTGAAAGAGAAACAACACTCCGAGGCTTTATTTCTAACAGAAATTGTAGTTCAACTCAAAAAGAGAAATAAAACCCTGGGGCTTTATTACTCAATTACTATGAGAAAAAATACCCCAGGGCGTTATTTCTCATTAAACGGGAAATAATACCCCGGGGGCTTTATTTCGCGGGGCCTTAATTCAAGTCACCGATGTATCCATTGCAATATCTATAAATCAAATAAGAAGTGGGTATTAGAAACAATAATATTATTACTATTTTAATTTTATATTACTTATGTATTTTTTTAAGGGGGTTCATATTGAAGGGATCTCTGTTTGGAATCAATATTTGTAAGTTATAAGTTACAAAACGATTTTTCTTAAGTTATTACATATTAGGTACCAGTTTAGTTATAAGTAAAGAAATCAATTTTAAGTTGTAAAAATTAGTAATCATAATTTATAAGTTGTAACTAGGTATATAGTTATAGTATTTAAGTACTGTACCTAATTTACATACAATTAAATAGTTAAAAAGTAAAATTTCCTTGAATAAGAATTTAGGTAATCGTTCTAGTCAGTTGTGTTAAATATAATTATAAAATTTTAGAAAATACCTAATATTAAGGAAAAATTATACTTAATAAGGAAAATTAGAAAACTTGTGCCATTTTCTAAAATAAAATTTAATAACGAACGCAAAAGTCACTTTTTATTTAGTTCAACACCAAGTGAAACGAAAGATTACTAAAAGTAACTTAAGTACTTATTTCATATTATGTAACCTATTATATATACTTTATAATAATAAATTATATAACATGAAATACCCAAACGTATGTACTTATCATTTAAGTGCTTATAGGCATAATGTTTCTAATAACTTGAACTAATTTTATTACTATTGTAAACCTAGTTACTATTATTTTAAACCCAATTATTAAAATACTAAAACAAAGAACTATAAAAAAAACATTCATTAATGTGGAACCATTTATTGATATAAGTTTTAAGATATAAATACAGGTAGCTCATAAATTAGTAACTAACCAACAATTTTGTTTGTTTTTTATCAGTATAAACCTACGCAAAACTATACGTCATAAATTTTTGAAATGTGAATCAGATATAATTTATATTAGTTTAACGAATATTGAAAATGTATGTAAGTACTTAAGTAAGTACTTATATATATACATATTTGTGTAACACTTAAATTAAAAAAAGTTAAACCATTTTAGAAATAAATTTTTTTAATTTTTTTAAAACCAAGTACCGCCCGAGTATTAACAATCATAATCTTACAAGAAAAGTAACAAATTAATTTTTGACTGAATGGCGGTAGGTATTTAGTTACTTTTAATTTAATAATTAACACCCCATTTCAAACCGTTTATTAGACAACATGAAATAACTCAATCGATTGTAATCACTTATGAAATTTAAAAAGTTAAGTGCTTACTTGTTTAAATTAAACATCAAGTTACTTAAGTACTAATTTTAACTAAACATAATGTTAACTAATTATAAAATTGAACTTTTATCCAATATACCTATTAATTATTATACTTATCAAAGATAATTAGAATTTCCAGTACTTAGTATAAGTACTTAATGAATATTTTAATTTAATAAATTTCAACTCTTAATAACTAAATATACCGATGAATATAATTCAGGAACTTTTTACAAAGACAAATTATTTAGTTATACTTCATAACTTTTAAATATTAAATTAATAATAATAATAATACATTCATTTTTATTTATAGTGATTACTGATTAAAAAGTACCTAAATTAAAAATTTAATTTAATAATCACTAAAAAAACATGACAAAATCAGTTACAATGAAAAAAAAATAAAAAACAAATTTCTAAAATGGAACTCGTTACTATAAAAATTCAACACTTAAAACCAGTAATTTTTTAACTAAGTACCTATTAATAAAATAATAAAAATGACAATCTTCACATTAGTAATTGATTTCAGAATTTTTTAAATATTTTTTAATTTTTTAAATAAAAAAAAACTCGTATCGGTAATTTCAAATAGTTTGACAGTTCCTACTATTATTAATAAATATATATATTTTTTTTTTTGTATCTTAAGATTCTCTAATAGTATTCTCTTATTGTATCTTTGATTTTCATTTTAAAAACAATTTTATGCCATAAAATTTAATTTAAGTAGAATATTGAAATATTTAAAAAAAATTTCATTACTCACCACTTAATAATTTTTGTTGGAATTCAAAATTTCGGATAAAAATTAAAAATTTTTTTCAAAAACGGAAATGAGAAATCCTTCAATCTCGTACGTTTATATTTTTTTAATAAAATATTATTAAATACAATTTTGGTTTATTATATTAATGATTTAATTTATTTAATAATCACTAGTCAATTCATTAATCACTTTCAAAATATATATACTTAATTATTTTTTTATTCTTTATTGTAATTTTTTATTAAGGGTTTGAAAAGGGGTTTTTTTTATCAATTTCCTTTATGAAAATTATTTTTAATTAAGATAAAATTACATATCACTAAATTCACTCAAATATTAATAATAATCACAACGTTTTATTATTATTTGTTTTTTTTTAATATTTTATATTTAATTTTAATGATTTTTTTTTTATTGTAAATTTCTGAAAAAAAAAAAAAAATTTAAAAATGCATTAAAAAACACTCGAACTAAATAAGAATACATGTGTATATAGAGCTGCTAATAGCAGTTAGTAACACTGTTTTTTACTTTATAACTTATATAATTTAAAGGTAGGTAGGTACCTACTAAGTTATACCTTTTTTTAATATTTTATTTTAATTACTTTTAAATTTAATATATTATTTATATATATTTTTAATATTAATTAACTATATTAGTAATATAATATTTAGTATTTTATTTTTAAATATAAAAGTAAATCTTAATTAAATTAAAATATATGTTATTATATTTTGTTTTTTAATTTTCTTGAAATTTTAGAAGCGATTCTTTTTAAAATATAAAGACTAAGTCTCCTTCAAACTATGTAACGAGTCCAAAGACAAAATAACTAGTTTTATTAATAACCAAAAAACTTTACTTTCTTGTTTTTAAAAAATTTTCTTTAGAAAGTAGAAATTGACTCTTTAATTTTTTTATGGTTGACACTGTGGCTTCTTCTCTGACTCTTTTATATCTACAATAAAGGGTTGTATGCATAACAATTGAAAGTAAATTACTTATATCTGACCGCAGATAATAATATGTACATTGTCTTAGTATTTAATTAAAATTTTCAAGGATGCATTTAAAAATATTTTGGAAGTCCCCCTTATATATATTTTGAGATCTTATATTTTAACTAGACTAGGTTAGATTTTACAATGGCACTATTACTAATGTCTATCATCTGACACTTTTTTAAATAATTAATTTATTCCATCAAATGGTTTTTTAATCCATAGGTATATTAATTAAAAATACAATTTATTCAAAATTATTATAAATATTTAATAAGAACCTATTATTTTAAAATAACTCTTTATTTAAAATAAAATAAAGATTTTTAGAATTTAAAATAATAAAAACATAAGTACCTACATGGAATAATTTCGTAATAAAATAAACTGTCCTAAGAATCTGAAGATTTAATAAAAATTTAATAAAAAAACTATTAGACCTAGTTATAATCCTTTGTTTTCAATTTCAGTTTCTTTAAAATACATAAAAATTATAATTTAAATTAATATATTTTTAAATTTAGTAGGTACTAAACTATTTTAAGAATCTAAAGATTTAAAAAATTAAAAAAAAACAAATATTAAAAATCCTAAATATTAGAAATAGGCTCCTAAATATTAGAAATAGTTCTGAACTCTTTGTTTTCAATTGCAGATTCTTTTAAATAAATAAGAAATACAATTTAAATTAATAAAAAGGGTAAATTTTTAAATTTAGACTTAAAAAAGTAAACTGCTTCCGATTCGAGAATTAACTAAGTCGTACCTATACTATAAAGGGTCAGATTTAAATTAATAAAATCTACTGCAATATTCAATCTGATACTTGTACAAATAATATTCGAATTCTTACTCTGATTAAGTCAAAATTTAATTTCGACCAAAAAAACATATATTCCAAAATGGACAATGCAATTATCATTATGCATTAGATTATAATTATGCATCTTTTAAATATCACTCATATTAAATTAAGTAGATAAATATTTTATAATAAAAAAACTTCAATTCAAAATTTTGACAATAGACTCGTCACAATAAAAAAAATTATAAAATACTAAATGCAATCAAACACTTCCATATAACATAGTGTTATACCTATGTATCAAAACTGTTTTACTTATATATATTTTTATTTTATTCATGATTTATATATAAATATTTAAAATTTCAAATAAATTTCTCAAATTTAATTAAATTGAAAGAAATTCAATAAGATACATTTATTTAAAAACATACAAATTAAAATAACAGCAAAATCTTTTTTTTTTAAATTTCAACTTTTGTAAAAAAATTTTTTTTTTTTAATTTGTTTCAAATAAATTTCGCACTTTTATATTTCAGTTTTAAAATAAACAAATTTGGTAAAAAACAAAAAAAAAACATAAAATTGAATAGCGAAAATAAACAAAATATAAACTAAAAATAAATCACGGCGCGTCGTTATAAAAAGAATAATTGTGTTTAAAAAATCTTTTTATATTTATATTCAATAAAACTTTTTTAATTTTTTTTCAATTAAATTTTATTTTTAACAATTAATTAATTTATTTTTTTTTTCTTCTTATTCTAAATCTCAAAAAAAATAAACGATTTATTTTATTTTTTTTTTATTATTTATTCGCAATAAAATCTCAGTTTATAGCGAACCAAACAGTTTTAAAACCGGCGATGAACTAAAAATTTATATTTTAATATTAAAAAATCTTGAAGAGAAAATATGTATTCAATCAAAAAATAAAATACAGGTTTTTTATTTTTCCTTTCATATTTAAAGAGTGACTGCTAAATGAAGCTAACAGTACAGTACACTTCTAACATAACAGTAACAGAAGAATAATATAGTGTACCAAATTTTGAATTGATACTTTTTTTTTTCTTAATGTAACACATATACAAAGGAGTCTTCTGTCTCTTTTTTCCATAAATTTAACTTGAAAATATTTTATACTCAACATAATTTTAACAAACTAAGGTGAGTTGAGTGAGTTTTATTTGTTTTTTTAATTTAGAAATAGCGTACATGTGTATGTTTTAAATTTTGTTACCTATTTATTTACTTTAGTACGAAAATTGAGTAGAATTTTAATTTCTCTTAAGTACTTACCTAGTACAAATACAAAAAAACTTATAAGATACAATTTATGGAATGGATGATATTATAAATCTTGCACATGGTAATGTTTGATAGTGTGCATAAAATTTTAGTACTAAAATAATTTTATTTTTAATAAATTTATTGTGTTAGGTCAAAAATTGAATTGAATTTCCAGTTGCCTATTTTATTAGTGTGAACATATGAGTTTGATTACGAATTGAGTGAATATATATTGAGAAAAATTTACTCTTGACTCTTGAGTGAAAAATTTTAAAAAATATGACTATTGAGTATTGAATTAACTGTTGTTTATTTAATTATTTATTTATTAAGAACTAAGTAGGATGTCCCAGTAGAGCATAAGGTCTGGTATAGGGTGTATAAAATTACAGTAAATTATAATATTAATAATTTAATTGTATAAATTATTTTGTATTTGAGTGATTCTGGTGACTTAAGAGTGGTGAGCATTGAGCATTACTAATTAATTTGATTTTGATATCAAATAAAATTTATTGGAAAAGAAGAAGGGAAATTATTAGGATTAAAATAACATTTAATTCTAATAATAAATTTGGTAAAATTGTACTTTCTATAATATATTGTATTTTTAATAAATTTAAGTTACATTACAGTATGCATCCCACTCAATTCTCATGCATGCAATGCAAACTATTTTAAAGAGAAACAACTGGAAAGTTAATAGAAATGAGTTTTTTTTTAATTTCTTATTAATTTGTATTGTTTGAGTGTTTTTTTTTGCGTCTTTTAAATTTTAATTGTGGGAATTTCTCTTAAAATTTTAAAAGGTAGGTCGAAAAGCACGTGTTTCAGTTGTTTTTGAATGTATGTGTTGTGTATATTATAGAAATTCATTTAATTTCAATGAACTTGCCGGCTTTATTTTGTAAACAAATCACTAATACTAATTTATAGTAAAATTTTATTTAAATAGGGTATATGAGGGAGAAAAATTTAACGTAATACATTTACAGAGTAGAATTACAGAAGAAAGTAATTATGGTAATAAATTTTAATAAAAACTCAAATGGAATTTGGATAAAAATGATTGATGAATCATGAATGATGATTTTAATTTGTTGTCTGTTTCTCTTAGGGTTTTTTAATTTTGAGTGAAAAAAACTGCAAGTCTAGTGCAGTGATGAATTGTATTTTTATATATGTAAAGAAATTTATTGCAATTAAATATTTAAGTTCGTGTGAAAATATGTAACTTGGATTTTAGTTTTGATTGTAGAACCCAAGTCCCAACAAGCAATGAATCATTTTAACTTTTTTAAGCATTTTTACTGTGTTTATAGTGTTCTGACTTCTGTTTTCTGAAGTTTAACTTTTTTAACTAAATTCATAATGCATTTAGAGTAAGCCAATAGTTACATGAGGTCCCCAGAATACATTTCTCATATATTAATTAAAAATTATTAGATTTTTCAATGCCTTGAGAAAAATAGGTATTACCTTTATACTGACTTCTGAGTTCTGTATTCAGCTCTATTGGCTAAAATTATAATGCACTTAGAACAAGCCAATAGTTAAGTGAGGTTCACAGAATACAAAAATTGTATAAATCTTAAAAAGAAGCAGTTGTTTAATATAATATAATAAACTCCATTTTTAAGTATATTTTTATTTATTTGACTTTTTATTTTTATAATCAGTACCAGGAAAATAGCAAATATTGCCTAATGTTATTATAGTCCTTTGCCTATTTGGAATTTGGGCTTCTTAAATTAAATACTTTCTTCTTGTTCATAAGTATTATATATTTGTATATTGTA
The DNA here is from genome assembly GCA_963082915.1 of Dolichopus griseipennis. Classification (NCBI taxonomy): domain Eukaryota; kingdom Metazoa; phylum Arthropoda; class Insecta; order Diptera; family Dolichopodidae; genus Dolichopus; species Dolichopus griseipennis. Next base: position 62,929,886 of record OY720445.1, read on the forward strand.
ATTGTATTTGGTAACCTTGGGAATTTGTAGAAAAAACTTCATGATCCGTACGGGAATCGAACTTGCACCCTCTCGATTAGTAAGCCAAACACTTACCCAATAACGCACCAAAGTCCCTAATTATTTGTACTTCACTTACTTTAAGAACTCTAAAGGAAGTAATAGTAAAACTTAAATAACTGTATATTATATTGATTATAAGTATAAATAAGAAATCGAATTGCATAATAATAATAATCGATTTCTATTTGGTTTTTCCGTCATAAATTAACCATACAGCCTTTGAAACTTCAAAAAGTGTTGATTATTTTTGTGAATATTTATGTATACACAACAACAACAATTAACGACACATGTCAAAAAAAAAAAAAACTAACGAAAAATAAACCATATACTATTATTACCTGTTGAATATTTCTACCTGTATTTTTTTACATATAATATTGTTATTAGTTTAAAACGCGGAAGATTATGGTTGCTCTTGTCAACTTTTAGATATCCATGCATACCCAGTGTGACCTATAAAAAAAAATAAACCGTTATTTATTCGCCTTATGCTATTATATATATTACAAAAAAAGATTACATAAAAAAGTATTATTCCATAATTTTTGCTAATAAAAAAAATTGGCCCACCCTAAAAGTTGGTCCGAGTGATGTCCAACTTTGCCAAGTAACTTGTCCTATCTTTATCTGCCAAATTTTAACCTCGTAACTTTATTAGATTAACAGTTATTGAATTGACAACTTTGTATGTATGGCAGCTGCCCGAAATTGGGACTCCGTAACACTTTGAAATTTCATATAAAGGTCAATTCATTATATAACTAATTAACTAACCGTGTGTAATTTTCATCCTCGTAGTATAATTAGTTTTGAAGAAATTCATATTGGTTCAAAGAAGTTGTATGGCAGCCCCCCGAAGCCTTGGCCCAATTTAAACCAAAAATAATGGAGAACCTAGAAATTGTCTAAAAATAACTTTGTGTAAATTTCAAAACTCTAGTAGCCCTTTTAGTTTTTAAGTTATCTTGCTGTCACACGGACGGACGGACAGACCCACATAGCTAGATCAATTTACTTTTCGATCCGATACGTAACTTTGACACTATGTCTAGCTCGTCTAGATCAATGCGTTACAAACGGAGGAGGAATTTTATTATACACGATGTCATATATGTATGCACGGGTATAATGACAAATTTTTTTTGTATTTTATTTAAAATAAGAAAAGAAAAAGTTTAACGGTAAGAAATTAATTTCTTTATATCCGGTTTTTTATGCTTTTCTCTCTCTATCTTCAAAAAAATTAATTTTATTATTTACAGTTAATTTATATCTCTTTTTTTTATATTTCTCATTTTATTTTAAATGTCTGTTTATATCTTATATGATTCATAAGATTTTAGTAGCCGTTCATGTGGTATACAGCTGAGCTGGTATATATATATATGTATATATAAATTGACGTATACGCTATTATTAATTTGATGAATTAAATTATATTCTATTTAACATAATATTTATTTTTTGAAATGAGAAAATAATAAAATAAGATAAAGTGTAAAAAATTTTTAGAAAAATGTATGTATATTCAAGGTCATGTATAAACAACTATTTATGTAATTAAATTATAATGTAATTGTAATTTTATTGGTTTGAAATTTTTGGAATTGTTTTTAGAGGTTTTGGGAAAAGTAGTAGGCATTTAGAATATTAAAATAGATTTAAATTATGATTTAGTTGGTCTATTCATTTTCCAGAATTTTCTAGTTTGTTTAAGGCTTGAATGTATTATCCTCATGTGGTGGCTGGCTTAAAGGTTCGCTTCATATACAGCACAATATTACATTAGCCTTCTGGGCTTAGGATAAGCTCTTTGATTCAAATTTACAGTTTAGGTTTGAGGAAGTTAAGTATTAGGTGTGAAAAACTTTTGAAAATAGGGGCTGCGTTTGATAAAGGAATAAAGTTGGATGAGTAAATAGCCTATAATATATTAAAAAAACTTTATTATTGAAGAAGTAATCAAGGCCTTGATTAAGCTTATGTACTTTATTTTATTTATTAAGTACAATGGTACATGAATGGTCCAGGTGTTGGACCAACAGTTTTCAATTTAAAATGTGGGGTGCTGTTATAATATAAATTATATTTTCTTATTAGATATGATCTGATCAAGGTTTGTACCCTAGATTCTTCGTTTATAAGAACGACGCCCTAACCACTGGAAATAAAAAGTATCTATTATTAATAAAGATAATTAAAAGAATTGATAAAAGTTAAAATTATTTTATTCTAATCACGTATAATGTATAGATATGGAACGGTTTTATCGAACGATTTATTTTTTAAATAAGGGAACTTGTGCAATTTTTCGTATTAAAACCTCGAATGTTAAATATTACTTAGATACTTTTACTTTTTAAGATAAGTAGATATTAGTAGACTTTGTTAAGGTAAGTTATTTCTACTTATATTTATATAACGGTAAAAATGTATTCCTATTCTTTCATTAAGTTTTACCCAAAATTATGTAAGGTAAAAAAAATTTATCTTATTTTAAGAAAACATTTAAGGAAATCAGACAGACATTATAACAAAAGAATTAAGTTGGAGGCGTTAGTATGTAGACAATGTATATATATATACGATGTAAAAGAACAATTAAATTTTTATAGTGTGTAAAAAAATGGGTTAATAAATTATTCATATAAATTTTTATCTTTTACTAGTTTATTAAATTCAAGTTCTTTGTCAAGGTTCTTGACAAAAATTGAAATTATAATTGAAAAATATTAATTTTACAAAAAGAATTTTTTATGTTTAATTTATGTGTATTAATTTGTATACATAAATATATATATATATATATGTACATGTTTATTTTTAAAATATCCAATTAAACATTCAAATAGAGTTTAAAATTTATTGTGTGCATTGCAAGACCTTATAAAAATCCCCGACGATAATACAAAGTCCATAAATGCACTTAATTACTTGTTAAAAAATAGCTGTGATGACGTTCATTTGACGCTTCAAAATGTCAAATATATATATATTAATTCTGCGACCTATGACATCCTGTACCCAAAAAACTGATGACTCTGGACGCAGCTTAATTAATTTTATATAAGCGTTAAATTCACGTTTTTGGCATTTTAAAGCGGTCCCAGAAATGTCGTCCGCGTCAAGTATAAGTCCAGTATAACCTCCTTAGCAAAATGAGCGCAGCAATAACATATGGAAAACAATGTGTGTAATTTGTATGAATATCAAAGTAATTATTAAAGTTTATACGACACAAAAATTGTTTAAGTTTTAACTCTATCGCTACGTTTTTTTTTGACAATTAGCGACTGCGGTAGATACGCATATTGTGCTAAAATTATTATAAAATTTTTTTTTTTATAAAATCCGTTGACTTCGAAAACTACGCATATTGACCTAAAAAAATAAAAGCTTTTTTTTTTTCAAATCCCTATGTATACTCTATTTAATTTGGATCGTTCTGAATTTATTGGCACAATTTCGAAAAACTGATTCACTAATTGTTTTATAACAGCCAAATGTAAGTGACATTTATTTACATTAACAGTCATGCAAGTTAAATTTATTTTTACTTTGTTTCTTGCAACATCGAGATTTGTTTAAAGATTGAGGCTTTCTTCTGAACTAAAATTTAAAAATACCCAAGATTTTATGTTGAATAAAAGCAATTAATTGATGCTTGAAAAGAAGATACATTATCCAAATACTGAACGCATTCATAATTAAAAAGTAGAAGTGAAGAATCTTAAGATTTAAAATTTGATAAATTTATTTTTAAAATTTTTGTCCTGGCCGGAATTGTTATATTTTAAAATTTATTTTATGAGTTTCTCTCCGTCTTATATTCTCGTAAGTAATCATTGATGAAGTCTCTAATCTCCATAGAACTGGATTTACTTAATTATAAATCATTAAAATTCAAACATATACCTATCTACTAAATAAGAATATTCCATTTTTAAAATTATATACGAGTATAGTTAGATAATAAAATATTTTAAACCTTTAATAAAAGTTGATTTTTTTTTTATTATTAATTTTAATGATGTTAACTGTATACTAATCATAAATTTTTTTTTTAAGTTTTATTCGAAAAAATCAACAATCCAAAAATATAAAAAATAAGAGTTAAATTTTATAGTTTAAAAAATCTAAAAATAATATTTATTAGTTTTTAAAATATCCCAAAAATCTCTGATCTTCTTATCCAATTTCATTCACTCTTTATGATTTTTAACTAAAAAAAATTTTATAATGATTTTGACCTAATTTTTGTGGCATAATAAATTATTTAACTAGTATATGTATATAGTAGTATATAACAGATAGATAGTTATTTTTAGTTTTGAATTTTGTAACTATAAAATAAAACTATATAATAAATTGTAGATTTTTATTATAAACTCTATATATACTTATATACACTATAATATCATTTTTACTCAATCTAATACTCGTATTACACATTAACTGTTAAAGGTGCGATAATAATTTATGAGTAAAATGTATATATATATATATATTATATGTATTATATATATATATATATATAGGTGAGATAATTTTAATTAAAAATTTTTGTTGAAATGTTTAAATAATATAAAAAAAAAATTAAATATTAGTAATAATTTTATATTTTTTGCAGTTTGCGCACTGCATTAAATACAACCGCGAGAATTCAATTCAGAGTATACCTGTTTTTACCGTTATTTTTCACATATGAAGTTTGGTAATGTTAATGTATAATTTATTTTTTTGTTTTTATGCAATAAAATCCCCTACACTCTATTTTAAAGGCTCTCATTTGAATTTTTCTAAACAATTATATTTTCAACCAATGTCGGGGTTCAGTATTATTCATAAAGTGATTATTTAATAATGAAAAATTTTAAAAAAGTAGGTACCATAGGAAATTGAATATATATTTGAACTAGAAATCATCAAATAACGCTCGTAATATTTTATAAAGTTTGAAACAGAGCCAATTGACTCACTCAATTCAGTTAGTGGCTTACTTTGAATAGCTTTGACCATAAAGAACTATATTATCAGCTCCATTTGAAGCGTTCGTTAAAGTTAGGAACTTTAAGTTTATAAGATAAGTAATATTTCAGAATAACTTTAATATATTCTTATTCCTTTCAAATTTTTCTCTTGATGCATAAAAATTTCCAATGTCAATGCCAAGCTTCCTGTCTTAATCGTTATCTTCAAAACTTTATTATACAGTTGTATTAAAGATCTCATATACTATAACTTTTGGTTTTGAACAAGATTCGGTTGATTAGACTGTAGGACTAATCGGATCATTACTTTGCAGGATTACAACTTTGGATGAATAATTTATTTAATGTTTAAAAGTTATCTCCACATCCACATGTTTTATCCCCACGTATATATTCTACACACATTTTTATTATAGAATATACACATATAAAATAACTAATCTTATTATAGGTAAGTATGCATTCTAAAGGACCCCAAAAAAGTTACAGAGGAACTTTAGATAAATTCAAAATAAGTTAGCTAGCAAACGAAATATATAAGTAAATCTTAAAATAAATGATTCATGTAGGTCCTTCTGCGTTTTATTAAAAGTTAAAAAATCATTCAATTTTTACATGCATTATAAGTCTTAAGATAGATTAAGCCATAAGTTAGAAAGTCAGATAAAAAATAATGAATTATATGTTTAGTTAATTAAGGCTTAGTTTTCTTTGTTCTCCGAAACTTTTATATCTATAGTTGTTGCATTTTTTAGCAAAACAGGACATAACAGAGCCCGAAAGATTTTCAATCCTATAAATTGTCGAATTGCAAAAATTCTGTTAAATGTATATAGTACATAGTATATATAGTAGAAGCGTTCAATAACCTCGGTTTAGTAATTCCTTTTTTAAATATTTTTTATCCCTTTTTTTAGAAAAAATTTCGTTTTTAAGGATTTCAAAGTTTGTCGCAAAATCAGAATTATGTCAGCGTTCCTATAAAAAAGCGATTTTCTAAAAAGAGATTTTCTGAAACTAGATTTTGTGAAAACGGGAATTATAAATCGAGATTTGATCCTATTCCCATATAGTTTCATTTAATCGGAAAATGCTATATACATAATTGTAATATGAAATTGCACATATTTAATTTGGTTATAACTAAGAGACTCCATGTATTTGATTTTAGGGTGCATTTTAAATAAAGAATAATATTAAAAGTCCAACATACATTGATAATTATTATTGATAAGTTTTATAGTTTCTAAAAAATTTAAAGTTATAGTTAAAGCTTTTAAAAAAAAGTACGTGTAATATTTTTCAATTTTAATAATATTTTCAAAAAATTTGGAATCAAATAAATATAGGGATTCATTATAAATTTTAAGAGTGAAATAAAAATTAAAGTGAAATAAAAAATAATAAATAATTAATTTATATAGAGCAGAACAATAAAGTACATATCCGTTCTGTTTTAGAATTCTTTTTTTTTTTTTTAAATTGGTTCTAGATGTTTTAAAATAAATGTTTGTTTTTTATTATTAGTTTTTTATTAACTTTTTCCTGTCAAAACCAAAAAAACTAAAAAATTTGTTAACATTTAAAAATATTAAAAAGAGAGTAAGTAGCAACCAAAAAAAATGTAGCATGCAACATTCATGTTTTTCGTTCATCAAAATATGTTGTGTTCATTTTTTATGCTCTTGTTTTTTTTTTGCTTTTGAATTCAATTGGGATCAATTTCGGCAAAAAAACTAAAAAAGTTTGTTCTTTTTAATAATTTCAATTTTTTTTTTTTTTTTTATTTTTCATTGGTTTTATTCAATTTTTCCAATTAAATTTTTGTAAAAATAAATAAAATAATAACTTTTGTAAAGTTATTACTTGCACTTGTATATTTTTTTAAATAATTGGTAAAAGATTTGGAGGGGGTGGCGGAATATAAACATAACCTAATATATAAAACTATATTGCAAATTTTGGATGATTTGTACCTAAAGTGAATTGGCTTTCATTTTTGAATTTTTGAAAAAAAAAGTTGGAAACTGTGTTCCAATAGTAGAGAAATTTTTTTTACTTATTATCAATTTTTTTAAAATTTATGTAAAAATAGTGAAATATTTTAGATTTATACGAAATACTGTATATTATAAGCTTTAGTATATTAATATCAAATAATCGGGGACCTATTGTGAACCATATTGTAATCGTTTCGAAGAGAATCAATGATCTGATACAAAACCTTCTAAGTGGTTTAAAGAAAATCCATATTAAGGTAGGTCTAGTAAAGGTAGGTCTCTAAAAGAATTGAAGAAATGACAGAAGCTGACTCGATTGATAAATCTAGACTTCAAGAAGAAAAAAGCTTTAAATAATTGATATGTGTTTAAGCAAAGACTATAGAATTTAATAATATTACAATATTATAGTAATTATTGGTTTTAGCATAATTTCAAATTAATAAATAGACTATGCCCTGCAACATATAGATCTGAAGTATACAATGTAAATGTGATGAAAATGAGCTTCGAATAGAAGAAAAATACTAAGAGAATGTATAATACCCCAATGAAAATAAATGTAAATTATAGCAAGTCAGTTAATACAAAAGCTAACAAATTCTTTCTAAATATTATCTGTTTTAGTAAAAGAAAGTTCTTCATATGAACTTACCAATTATTAAAACATAGAGGAAGATCGAATGTATTAAGTTGCTACATCTCTATAAGTTATGAAGCATATATTAAATTAAGTTAAAAGAACACCGAATGCAAGATAAATATGTAAGATAAGATTAAATTTTATGACATCTTAAAGAAACTTGTAAGAAATTGAAAAACCACCGCGAAAACGGGAAGATATGAAGTCAAAATTGTTAAGAACGCTAAAGATTACACCGAGCAGTATAATATATGAGGAGCTCAGAATCAAACCGTGCAATGTCCATATAAGACAATTTTCTCAGTATTCAAGAAACTTTGAGATATCTCTAAATTTTAACAAGATCCCAAAAATTAAAATAAAATTTTTTTTATTATAGAAACCCCACTTTAAGCTTTTGAATCGCAAAATGATAAAAAAAGATAGAATTTCTAATTTCCTGCTAAAATCTATCATAAAGTCAGTTTGCTAAAATATGGACATTGCACGTTTTGAATCGGAGCTCCTCATATATAGGAATTAGAAAACACATACATATTAAATAAATTAACAAATTCTGTGGATCTAATTTTCAATTGATAGTCAATTCAATCTGATTGAGTTGACTATCGGGAATGAAGATCAACTTTAATAGTTTAATGGTACAAACTCAGCTGGACAAACTCAATTTGCGTAAATATTTTCTATATATGTATATTAAACTGAAGGGGAGTCTCTGATTTCTGCTTTGAAAAACTTCTCTTTTACAATTGATATATTTAATAAGTACATTATTGTATTTCGATATCCACTTGATTTCCAATAAAACACTGTATATGTTCAATAGAAGTAAAAATTTTGAAGTATAACTATAAAGTATTGATTTATTAATAAATAATTAGTCAAAAATATACAATACAAGTAAATCTCAATTTATAATTTAATTCTTAAAGTACTCTTGAAATATTGTAAATTATATATTTTTAAGTTTTAAGAACTCAACCCATAATAAATCTCATAATTAATCCAATTTCATATAATAAAATATATTTTATCATTTTAATTGATAAAATCAATTATTAAAATTTAGTACATACTTTTTAAATGTTTAATTAAATCAATTTCTCAATTTCATTTATAAATATATAAAATAAAAATTATTTCATATTTTGTAGAACAAAAATTTAATAGAATATGAGATAAATGTAGTATAATTAAATAATTGGGTACATGCAATAAGGGCAAATGAAAAAAAGGCAAATTACACTTTTTTGGCTTTATTTCAATATCACATTTGAAATAAAACCAAAATCATAGTTCTTTAATTTTCGGCTTTATTTAATTTTTACAAATTTTTGAAAAAGAAATAAAGCCAAAATTATAAAGAAATGAAGCCAAAAATATTTTAAACATGAGATAAATCAAAATGAGTATTGTATCTTTATCCAGAATATTTATATATATATAAAAATGCAGATTATAATTATGTGAATTTACCAGATTCTGAATCAGGAGGGATTTTTAAGAGCATTAATATTTTGGCAAAAGGGAATAAGCTGATTTTGAATCCAACTCTAAAATCTCTCTTAATTCAAAATTCCACATATACACAGATATAAATATTCTGGGAAATTGGCCATCCTGATTTTGAATCCAAGTCTATAATATATATATAAATATTGTGTAAAAGGGGAATACCCTGATTTTGAATCCCCAAAACCAAAATTTAAAATATCGTTTTTTGCCTTTATTATTAAATATTATAATGAAATAAAGGCAATTGGTTTTATTTCATTTGGTCTTATTGCATGTACTAAGCAAATAATTAATTAATTTATATGGTGCGACAATATTAAATTAGGGTTTGGAAATATTTTTTTTTTTTTATTAGAGTTCTAGGGAATATAAAAATTAAATGACATTAAAATTTGTAGAAATTCAATATGGTGTGTATCAAAACTCCATGATTTATAATTTCAATAGAATATTATTATTTTAACCATGTAATTTGATTTATAACTAAAGAGATTAAAAAATTTGACTAACTGTATTATTATTATGCACCAATCACTTATCAATAATAAATCACTAATAATCACTAATGTTGCAATATTTTATTAGTAAGTAATAGTAATTACATTATTTTATTAGTAACTTAATAATAGTTTTAATTAGTTAAAAAATATTTACATAGGTACTAATCGAAAACAAATATTATTTTGAAAAGTGATACATACTTATGTAGTTTTTTATTCGAAAAGTGATAAGTGAAACAAAAATACAGATATTAAGATTATTCAAATTAATCGAATAATTATTTATTCAGATCAGGGCCCTATTGCACCAACACTGAACACTAATGAAATAATCAGTGTTTTGATAAGTGAATGTTTTTTATTAATCAAACTTCATATGTTTGGTGTCAAATATGGTGTTGATGCAACAAATACAAAACAAATATTTTGATAATTTGATTATTTCATTAGTGATAAGTTGTTAGTGTAATACGGCCCAGATTATTAGCTTAAGTTGAAAAGTCTTTGATAATGTTATATATAAAATTTTAATAAAAAGTTTCAAATTTAAAAAATCCAATTATAGTATTTAAAAAGTTCAAAATCAATTTAGATATTTGATTTAATTTCATTATGTAAATTGGTATACTTATTAAGTTATAAAATATTGCATTAATTTAATTAATAATAGATGTAACTCATAATACATTTCTAAATTATTAAAAATCTATTTTAAATCAATGAATTAATCATTTTTCCTTAACTCAATCCTTAAATTGTAAAGAATTGATATTAAAATAGCTGCATTAATTAACCAAAGATAGGTTAGAAAACTTTGCAATGAGCAGATTTATTTTGCGATTAATTTTATAAAACTTTAGGTACGTATATCTCCAATGGATCTGACCTATAGCTTAGTGGTAAAGTGACGGATTTTCATTCGAAAAGTCTCGGGTTCAAATCTTGGTCGGATCATACCTAACAAAAAAAAAAAAAATAGAGTGTATATTAAAATAATTTAATAAGAAGTCCAAATGTCAAATAGGCAAAGGATTAATATTATCAGCCAATATTTACTATTGTCTTGTACTGTATAAGTGAATTAGGGTTGCAGGATTGTCAAAAAATATTTCTATTCAGAGAAGATAAATTTTATGAACAAAAATATCTCAATCAAAACCTGATAAGTAGTAAAATTGTAAAGAAATAAGATGAGTACTTAAATAATCCCAAATTTCTACATGTTATATATAACTACTAGGTTAAATACTTATAATCAAAATATTATGATCATAGATAAAGGTCAGAATCTTCTACTAATTTTTTTTTTAAAAATATATTTCTTTAATTTTAAATAACACACACATCAGGTAATTTCACGATCTTAATTTTTATATTGAATCGTGTAATAACAACAATTTCAACAATTATTTCTACAATTTTTCAAAGAATTAAAATTGCCCTTCAGCATTCAACACTCAAAAATTTGTTTTGAAAATTGAATTAAAAATTAAAACGTTTTTAATTTTAAATAAGTTCATTACAAAAAAAAAAAAATAAACGTACATGCAGTGTTAATTAAATTTAATTCATCCATTTATTGCAACTGAATACAGCTACTAGGTTAATTGATTAAACGCTTTCAGTTTATTTTATATATTTATTCAAGTTTTTAATTTTTTGATTCGATTTTAGTGGGGCGGAGAGAAAAAAACGTATAAATACTTTAAACTTATAACTGTTATTTACAATTTAATTCAAATTTTTTTTTTAATCAAAATGTTTTTCTTATTATTATTTAATATGCGTTAAGCATTTAAAAGTTGTCTTAATATACTCGGAATTTGAAAAAATTTTCAATTAAAAACAGCTACTTACTAAAATAAATTGCACGTTTTTTTTTGAATGAACTTCAAATTAAAAAATTGAAAACCTTTAAACGAAATCTGACTTTTTCAATGTCAAATTCATGATCAAGAATATTTTAACAATTTGGCATCATAATATAATGAAATAATTTTATTTAGTTGAAATTAATCAATTTATTCATAAAATCAGTATTAGATGATTATGGAGGATTACAGCATATTTTGATTGGCAGCGTGTAATATGGAGTTTTAGGAATTTAATTAAGTTTTGAATGTGATCTTATATAACCTGTTTTGTTCTTAGACACTTCAATAATATATGTATTCTTTTGTTGTATATAAATAAAAGTTGTTATATATAGCATTTTCCGGTCAAATTCAGTTATTGGTAAAAAATTGAATTTTGAAAAAAAAATTCTGAATTTATTTAGTAAAAATCTGAATTTAAAACAAAAAAATATCTAAAATTATTTAGCAAAATTCTGAATTTCAAAAGAAAAGACCTGTAATTATTTAGTAAAAATCTGAAAAAAAAACTCTGAATTTAGTATAAATTTGAATTTGAAAAAAAAATATCTAAAATTATTTGATAAAATTCTGAATTTCAAAAGAAAAGACCTGAAATTATTTAATAAAAATCTGAATTTTTAAAATAAATATCTGAATTTATTTGGTAAATATACCTGAATATATTTACCAAAAATCCTGAATATATATATATTAAGTATATATTTAAATAACTTGCACATGGGATGAAGTATGATTTTTCAAAACCGAAGTTGAGAATTGATTTTATGAATTCCATGAGATAGTACTACCTTTATCACATATAAAAATATCTTAGATTTTCAATAGATACAATTCTATTTTTAATGTGTTGTAATAATTTTATATTGGATTATAAGGTATTTCTATATCTGTGAGTTATAATATTAAATTAAATTATTTGTTTATATTTTTGTATTTTTTTTTATGAGATATAAAATTATTAATTATTGGTTATGTTATTAATTTCCACTCAGAGCTGAGTCGAGTCAAAATCCAGATAAAAGTTTTTTTTCCAATTTTATCAGGAATCGAACAGGGACTTTTAGAATTACTATATGTATTTATTTTTTTTTAAATTTCAGAGTAGCATAGGCAAAATAATTAATCTTATGCTACAGCCATTTTGCCCCTTTTGGTAAAGATATCAATGATTCAACTAAGTACTTTAATTTTCTGTTAAGATGTATTTCATCAAATTAAACATTCTTAATGTAAACTTATGATTTTATTCAAGCAGCAAGTGTCTACCAGAAAATTTGAGGTTTTTTATTCAATATGAATGGGGAAAAAATTAAAAATTGTTATCTGGGCCCCATTGCACTAACAACTTATCATTAATAAAATAATCAAATTATCAAAATATTTGTTGGATGAACACCATATTTTACAACAAACATATGAAGTTTGATTAGTAAAAAACACTAACTTATCAAAACACTGATTATTTCATTAGTGATTAGTGTTGGTGCAATAGGGCTCTGATCTAATAAAATCAAAGGATTCAGTAAAAAACTTTAACACGAAATTCTCAAAGAAGAAATCTGCAAGATAAAAATTTATAATAAAATAAAAAAAACTCGAAATTTTTTAAAAATATTATTTATTTTGGGGGATTTTATATTTGGGAATATATCTTAGTGGAAATTTTTGATTCAGGAGATTTTGTGTGATCCAAAACTCGAATTTACCTATTGTTTTATATGATCATTAAAACATATATAAAACGTTGCACTTTTATAAATTACAGATGGTGTTATTTAAATACTAATTTCTACAATCTCGAATCTTGATATTAAGTTTAGTTTCTATTTGATAACATTTTTTAATCGATTGGGTGCATTAGCGGATGAATCATTTCTAAAGAAGAGTTTATATTATGTACTTATATTTAAGTTTTCATATTTCATATTAGTTTAATTAAGTGAAACACTACTATTATTTTATTATTTAGAAGAAGTATTTTAATTTAGATTGCATAAATGGTTACTTAATATTCTTAAACTTAAAAGCATTCAAATTCTGTTTTCAAAATAATTAAATGTATTGACATCTCCAATGTTTCGAAGAACTATATACTGTATATAAGTTCTTCAATAATATTATTTAAATTTAAATTGCAGTTCGAATATTTTCCGAGGCATTACTATTAGAATTTCAGATCTCATAAATGCAGCACATAAGTCATAAAGTATAAGAAATAATCTTTTTAATTATTAACAGAATTTTATATAAAATGAGTGATTCAGTGGAACTGCCAAAGATCATTGGAACTAAGTACTTAATTTTTTATGTATTTTAACTTTTACTACTTAGTTTTATTGTAATTCAGTTTTTTCAATTAGGTCTAAAAAAATTTTTCTTTTTTTTTAATTAAAAGAAAATATAAAAGAATTTTTTATTATATCTATAAGTTTAAGTAGTTAGTATAGATACAAATTTGTTGTATTGTATTTATTAGATTTTTTTTTATATTAAAGATCAGATCATAAAAACTCTGCATGCCTTTCCTGCATTCTTCTTAATTTTTTTTCTTTTATTTCTTAGAAGAATTAAAAAAAAACAAGTGCTTAAGTTGCACCAGGCAGAAAATTTTATTAATAGTTTGTAAAGTATTAATAAGAAAAACATTATTTAGCGTTTTATAGTAGCGTTTCCTTTTATTATTAAAAAAACAAAACAGACCAAGAGCTATTTTTAAATAGAATAAGAGACTCGCAACATCTAAATTTTCTGCAGAAAATTTTTTTTTAAAATACAATGTTCTACCATCTTACTATAAGATCTGTTAATTTGATTTGATTACAGCAGATATATGGGATTGGAAGTATTTCGAACTTTCTTTTGTGACACATGAATCAAATGTTATATGTTTTAACAAAAACTGAATCTAAATATTGAAGAAACTTATTCTAAAAAAAATATAAGCTTACAGGATCAAGTTCTATGTGAATAAAAAACTCTTCGAGAAATCAGGCAGTCGCTTTAGATAAAATAGACTTTCTTCAAGGTTAAGGTACTTCCGGCTTGAAAAGTAAAAGATAAAAGCAAAATTGTGTTAGAATATATGAAATTTGAACGCTTAGATTAACTGTAAGTAACTTTTAAGCAATAAGATTGATTATACGAATTTCAACGCTGGTGTCACTGATATCACACAAATAAATTTTACAGATGATTAAATATTCATATTCATACACACAATCACAACGATTTCGTAATTTAACACAAGCGGTTTCTGGAGTTGCTATAACTGGTATCACATAAATCATTTGTGGGGTGATTTATTAAAGTGTTAAGATTACGAATTTTTTGATTGTCAAAAATGAACAGATTCTTAAACCAGATTGAACCCCAAAGAAAATAAAAGACGCAGACGTCCAACAATATTTGGATACGTACAGTTTTCAATAAGCTGTACTAATACAATCTTACATGGGACAATGTAAAAACAACAGTAGGAAACCGTGTGAGGTGGAGATGCCAAATGGAAGTCCTATGCACCCTCACGAAATTGTAACATGGGGAACAAAAAGAATGACATGGGGGAATTAAAAACCCAAGGTGAGATGAAAAATCAATATAAAATCAGAAAATACACATGTTTTAAAACAAGTTATAAAATGATGGAAACTTTCTCTAACTCAGAACCTTTGTATGATAAACTGCTAACGATTTTAATAACATCTTCAATAAAAGTTGTTAAAGAAATAAATTAATTTTTTTATATTTTTTATTTTGCATTAGGTAAGTATGGCCGCATTTAAAATTTAAAAATCTAAGAATTTCACAGCTGCAAGTTAAAAATAAAAATTTGTTCTGTTAAGGTTGAATCTTTTATTTTCATTTAATTTTCATTATAAAATTTTTTTTTGAAGAAAATAATTTTAATTTCATTTAATTTTTAAATTGAATTATTTTATTGCAATTATATAGTGTTGTTACAAAATAGAATACTCATAAAATGAGACTATCTATAAAGAAGAAATTGTCCCACAAGAAAAATCTAATGTGTTTTAGTACATGCGTTTTTTTTAAGGTTAAGGTGTTTTAGGTGTAACCTATTCGGTGCTCCTTTTGGACCCATTAAAGTGATTTATAACTCCCTTTACTAATGTTTGAATTATAACATCATCTGAAAGGCTTACACTATCTTTATGATTTAAGTATGAAAATTAAAAATAATACATGTAAAGCAATGTGTATTTATATATTTCTATGCGGGATTGCATATAGACCAGAGTATTTACGAATACCCTGAGTTCGAATAAACTCTAAACTGTGTGCTAATTATTTTTAATATTATAGTTGAAGAAAATCCGTATATTTTCGTTCTTCACTGATGTTATATAATTAAAATTAATATTTGGGTTAATAATAACCCCTCAGCCGGGAACTGTATAAGGGAGCTCTGAACAACTACTTTGAGTCAAAACTCTCAGGGTTATAAGTTCCCTAGGTAGTAATGGATCATTGGTATGAGCCTTAAGTTGTTTATATCCCAATAAATGAGTTATAAGTCCCTAAGGAAATTATGACCCTACACCGTCTTATTCATTTAAAATAGAAAGAAAAAATGGTGCAGGGTCAGAACTCCCAGAGTCATAATGACCCCTTAATGGGACATGAGTCACTAAGGGATGGGAAAGTAATAAAAATGGGATAAGGGCAAAAATATATATTTTAATCTGAATTAAAATGACAACTGATTAGCTATTTTAGTTGTCTGCCTAATTTCATTTTACGCTCCTAAGATAAATAAAATTGTAAGTTAGTTTTCCATCAGAGGAAGGACTTATAGTTTAATTGGGAGTTATAAATTATTATGATAAAATGTTAAGTAATTGAATTCAATGAATATTGAGTCCTAACGAACATTACCTCTACTTGAAAGTTCAATTCTTATATTTCTACGTTCAAAATGGTCTTTTTGACCAATGGACAGTAGAAAACGTTGAATGCTACATATTGGGACTAATTTAACACGCCAAAGCCACGCTCTAACGGAGACAAACTGGAATAATACGAGTGTACAGTTTGATTTGGAAGATAAGAATGGATGTGAAAGTGAAAGTTTTATAGAATTGTGTGATCCTTTAGGTATATTGTGCGTAATACAGCAAGGCCACGATTTATTTGACTTATGCCTTAGGGAATGATACGAGTGTACAGTTTGATTTGGAAGATAAGGATGTGAAAGTGAAAGGATTCTAGTATTGTGAAAAGGAGGAAGTTTTATAGGATGGACACAAATTAGTAAGTATATTAACTCTTTATTTCTCAAAGCTATATTTTAAGTTTTAGATTAGAAATATTAAATAGCACAGAAATCAAATATTTTAGAAATTGTTATATTTCAAATTGTCCAAGAAAAGAATTTTCCATTTAAAAATTAAAATATCTTCTGATGTTTTTAACATTAGCTTACCATGCAATTTTTGATTTCACTTTCGAAATTAGTTACTACTTCAATAAAACTTCAACAAAAGAAATGCAGTATACGTATCAATGTTAAATTACAATTTATAATATAGGACGCAACAAATTTGAATTACACAATTAAAATCCATTATAACTTCCTTATGCATACGAGTATTGCTCAGTTGCATCATACGTAATCGTAAATATAGCAGAAATTTCACATTAATTTGTCATATAAACTTTTTCCTTTAAATAAATTCTTTCATAATTTTTTTTATTTTGCAAAAATTAATAATAAAGATTAATTCAAACGAAAAATAACTTATAGCTTTGGTACATACTGAATACACTCCATCCCAAAACGCTTACAATAAAAATAAAATAAAAAAAATATTTGAGATTTATTATTGCAACTGGTCAAAAATTGATAATAAATGACAATTATTTAAGGGTCACTAAAAACGAAGGTGAGAAGAATGAAAAATTGCATTTAATATTATAAAACATATATAAAATGCGATTTATATGGTAGATGCAAAAAATTCCACGTTTTATTTTACAATTTTAAATTGACCAGCATTAGTATATAATATAAGAATGGCACTATTATGGTTATTGCTTAAAAGTTATCAATAATTAAATTTAATTAAATTATATTAGGTAAAATTGTGTAGCAATGAGTGAGTTACACTCAATTACTTATAAGTTTTAGGCATTTTGAGAAATGAGATTGTAATGAGATATAATGAATTTCTAAAAAAAGTTCCGCAACTTGAACTAAAGTTATAGTAAAGTGCAATGCATCCCAATACCATGGAATGGAATAAATTTCTACGATTTGGGATCAAATCACTATGGTTATTATTTTTTAAAAGTTATTTAATGAAAATAAATTATAATCAGTGTGAGACTACTTTATTTCGAAATACAGTCGATAAAACAAGTGTCGTCATAACAAAACTGGAAAGATTTTTGTGATAAAATTGTCATATTAAAATACCTGGGAGTTCAATTATATAGAAAAATATGCATTACATTTATTAATTAAAAAAATTGTTGGATTCAATATAAAAAAAAAATGTCCCTTCTGTTAAAAGCTTTGTCGACTCCATCCATTCCTGCAATAACACTAGAATAGGCAAAGAATAAAGATTCAGGAAGAAGTTAAGTGGTTGTTGTCATTTCATTGTTAATATGCATGTATGTTTAATTATATAGAAAAATATGCATTACATTTATTAATTAAAAAAATTGTTGGATTCAATATAAAGAAAAATGTCCCTTCTGTTAAAAGCTTTGTCGATTCCATCCATTCCTGCAATAACACTAGAATAGGCAAAGAATAAAGATTCAGGAAGAAGTTAAGTGGTTGTTGTCATTTCGTTGTTAATATGCATGTTATTTTTATACCCAGGTCATGCAACGCAATTGCTAATACTGCTATTTTAGTATAATACTATACTAATTTGAAATTAATCGTATTTGTTCTCTTCAGTAACCAAGGAGATTTGTAAAGAAAAATTATTTCAAAAAAAAATTTGAAAAAACAGTTCCTGAGATAATAAGCAATGTTCTTACCTGAGACCCCCTAAAGTTTAGATGTACCAAGTTCTTACTTGGATTATTAAACACATTTTGTCAACCGGAATAATTTTAGGCTTTTGACCCAACAGAACTACTATACATTGGCCATCTTATCATAAGCTAATTTCTAGTGGGTTTAGGTCTTAATATACTTATTAGAATTCCACTCAATTTTTTATCGTATATAAAATATTTTTGTTTGCAAAAAATACACATTTGGTCTCCTTAATTTGTTATGTATGAATAAATATAATTTTCATTATCTATATTCTCCACATATATTTTTTAAGTATTTGTACATAAAATGAATCATTATGTTAAAGTTGGAAGTATGTAGTGGGTGAATACAATATAATGGATTATTTTTAGTATTATTTTTTTTCATTTTACGAAATGTGATTTTAATACGGTACAGAAACCATCTGAGCTGAACTAAACTGTTATTTATGATTACAAAAAAAAAAAAAAATAAATAAAATAAAATAAATTAAAACAAAAAGTGAAAGTTTTCCCTTGCGATAAAAAAAATTCGCGATTTGTTATTGAATTTTATTGCCAAAATTTTTTTTATTATTCTTTTGGAATGGCAGAGTTTAAAGTTACTCAATAACATTTTTTTGATATTGTTTTTTTAGTTTATACATTCGTTTATTTTAACTTTTAATTTTTAAAAACAAAGCCAGCGTTTTAAAAACAATAATGTTAAAAGGCGTAGAATTTAAAGCGTTTTGGAATTGTTTAATGCCTAATTATGCTATGTTAGGTGTCTAAAAGCCAAAATATAATGACGCGTTGCTACATAGTTGTATGATGCGGTGCAATGACGTTTAAAGTAGAATGCATAGGGTTAAATGGAACAAGTTCTAATGATGAACCCAGGTTGTAGCAACGCACCAAGCATTTCTAAAATTGAAAATTGTTCTAAAAAGCAGTTAGTTAAGGTGTTAAACTCAAAACTAATATAAGTAACAAATTTTTAAATAAAATGGATTATTTGTAAAGCTCTCCTATGTGCATTATTTGTTGACAAGGTTAAAAAAAACTTTTTGGAGTTTGAATCTCCCTGGAAAGTGCTGCTTGAAAAATCAAAAACTGGCCGCTGACAGGTTATTATTATACTTTTAGAAAGCTTAAATAAAAAACTGCAACTTAAACTGATTTAAGAAAGAATTTTAAAATGTGTGAAAAAAAGGTTAAATACCTATGTTCGATTTTTCGAACAGCTGTGTTTGTACGAATGCCAAGGAGTTTGGAATGAAAAAATCTAAAATTAATTAAGGGAAATGGATAATTTTGATCTTTCATAGCAAAACGTTGTCATTACGTTTTTTTTTTTGAAAATAAGTTTTAAATAAGTTTTAATAATATCTAAAATATGAGAGTCTTTTTGCCCACTATTTATCTCAAGAAACAGTTAATCAATTTTTGAAAAAATAGTAAATAGTAAATTTTACTGTTCGAAAAATCGAACAGTGGCCGCCAATGGGTTAAAGAAATGAAAAATTATTTTTAAAAATGACTATTATTATTTATTGGGAATATTTAGTATTCACAAACCCTCAATAGCTGCGTCTACCAATTGTATCAGGCATTTTGAATATTTATATGGATTATTTGCACATATAACGACCAAGATAATATCGATGAAATCTTCAAAATGTTTATCCATATTAATTCTTTTAATTTTTTCAAAAATTTTTTAATTTTATCAACTTTGCAAAAAACTTTTTGTTTACTTTTGTTTGTTTTTATTAAACGTGAAGCGTGTAGTTTTTGCGTCATTATAATTTTCAAAAATCTCCATGTAGTGAGCCACCAAAGCAATAGTGTCTGTAGCAAGCGTAAAATTGAAGCGCCATTCTACTTTGGCTTTAAGATACTATACAATAACACTTAAAGGAGAACTATTTAAAAAGGTCTATACTCTTATCATTCTTCATAAGTTTTATCATTCTCTCACATATGTGTATTGCAAATATTGCTGAAAATATTGTTTCTACATAACGGTTACTTTAAATGTGAAACGGTAAGTATTCCTTGTGCTTTTCTAAATCTATAAATTAAACTCCTTAATGTATTTTTGATCTGTAAACTATTGTAACGAAAGTAGAGCCTATGTTTTTTAATTTAAGGAAAGCCTTAGTACTTGCAATATTCATAAGATTTTGAGTTTATTTATTTATACACAGTCCCCTACCACATACAATGTGATAAGTGAGTGAATCTTATAGCTTTTTCTTTTCAGGTGTGATAGTTCGATATTAATTATAAATTACACTTTTTTTTTAAGTATAAGGTCCACGATTTGAACCCGAGACTTTTCGATTGAAAAGCCATCACTCAAACCACTGAGCTATCAGTCAGATTGTTGTGTTTAAACAGGGGGAGGATACTAATATATATTTAAAAAAAATGTTCTTCCATATAGTTCCTTCATTTATATCTAATACTGTAAAAGTTAAGCAAAAATCCAGGAGCCAATTGGTGTGGCGACCAAAATGGATCTTATAAAAACATTTTTTTAAAACTTATTTTTAAAAAAATATAATAAAAACGGTTGCTTAAAAGGAAGACCATTTATTAATTTTATATTTTTTTAATAAAATTTATTAATTTTATTGATTTATCACAATTCAAGTAATAAATTACCTGTTAAAATTAAATAAAAATATTTTAAAGGTAAAAAAACAATATATATATATATATATATTTTATTAAAATACCAATACTATTTTTTTTTAATTATAGCAAAATGATGATTTAAAGAATATAATATGAATAATAATGAAAATTTCATATGATATATTTGTGAAAATATAAAATATAAAAGATAAAATATTAAAAAAAAATATAATTAAAAATCGAAATAAAATTGGCAAAAAAAAACAATATTTAATTAATTTAATATTATTGTTTAAAAATAAAACAAATATTTTATTTTCATATTGTTTATAGTGAAATGAAAACGTTTCATAATTAAAATGAAAGTTAAATAAGTTTATGAAAAATTCAGGATAGTAAATCTCTTTTGACTTTAAAATAAATTATAATGATAAGTTGAAATTATGGAATTGGGAAACATCAGTATAACGTATCGAAATTATGGGAAATTATTATTAAGTGTGTACTTTTTATTTTTGAATCAGTTTTTAATTTGTTTTAGTTCTGAGTATTTTAAAACTAGAAAAATTACATTTTGAATAAGGAACATATCGAGGTTTTATTTTAATCAGGATGTTATTTATTAAGCTGCAAGAGAAATGACAGCCTATGGGCTTTGTTTTACAATTATACGAACGAGAACAAGCGCCCATGATATTGTTTCTTTTGAAAATGGAAATAAGATCTCGCGACTTTAGGAAGAATAGTGCTGTAACACTAAATTGAATTTTATTTTGAGGACTACTTTTAGAAAGATTTAATTCAATAGAATTTTGTAACTCCTTAATTAATTTTAAAATGAATTTAGTTTAAAACGCGAGATTTTTAAATTTGAAACGCTCGATTTCACAATCAACCTTTTAAAGAGTCTAAAATTTTCAATTCCAACCTAATATCAAACATCCTTGCCTTTGTCAAAACAATAGTTGACAATTTAATATTTAAATAGTAATGGTATAAAATATACAACTAAGAACTTGAATGTCATACTCAAAGTAAGGGTCCTGCATAAAAGCGGTACTTCTTTCAATTTTTTATTCTTATCGGTTTTCAAAAGCCTACTAAAAATTGCTTAAGGTTAATTATTAGTTAAGCTTTAAAGTTTTTAGTGAAAGGAATTGGTAAATGTTTCAATTGAAAGTTTTGCCCTGATCAGGATTCAGGACAGAATGAGGCCTATCAATATAATACTCAGATTATTCGTTTATATTTCTATTTTATCTTGGAGTATTAGATTTTAAAGAAAAGTTGGCTGTGGCTCATATCATTGTTTGTCTAAATTTACTCTGAGGGCTTGTGGATATATCTGAAGAGAATAGAAGCGTCCATAGGTTATACGTTGAACAATATTCCACACAAGATAACATTATCCATATAAATATGTGGATATTGTTATCTTCTTCGTAAAAATTCGTTATAGTAATTATAGAGCAAGTGTAAAACCCATAAAGCTTGATCTTCCGATTCAAATTCAACACTTTCAAATAATTATTTCAACCTAAATGTCAAAAAACAATATGACTGCCTTGAGAATTAAACGTTTATCTTTTCACCTACACTTACTTAAAAAAAAAAGTATATTTGTTCATAATTATTATTAAAAATTAAATCAAGAGATAATAAAATTGTTACTGCTTTAAAATTCAACAGCAGCAAAAGCAGCATTAATAATTGAATTTTTTACTTATTAAATGCGAAAAAAATGCATAACTTATGGATAGAAGGTGAAAACATAATAAAACAACTATTCAGATACTTTTTTTTCTGTTTATACATAATTTTAATTTCTTTAATAAATTATTTAAACAAATGAAAAATTCAACAGATACTTATAGTATATATGAATGACATAATTACCTATGTCTCATGTTGCAAAAAATGTAATTGGAATACAATGAATTATATTTATGCAGCATATATTTTATTGCAATAAAATTTAAATTTTTATTAATAAATCACATTAAAATTGGATTTTACAACTATCATAAAGATTATTATTGAATTTTGATAATATTGAATAAAATTAATTTTAAACAACACCGAATTCTGTAATGTAATATGATTATAAATTATTCGGAATTTTAAAATTTCTTTAAGTTTAGTATTAAAGCAACTGTAATGGGATTTTTAATGTGACGTCATAAATAACTTTATCTATAAATACATTCATTAAAATTTTTATTTTACTTTTTTAGGAGCCATGAAATAAGAACCTCCGAAATAAGACCCCGGGGTGTTAATTTTCATTGAATTAGAAATAACACTTTCGATTCTCATTTACTAATTACTGTTGTTTAAGAAAGGTTTTAAATTAGGAATAATTTTAGAATTGTATTTGAAATCAGGATATACTTCTTTACCCAAATACGTATGTGTAGGTTATATTATGAATTAGGAGAGATTTTAAAGTTCAAAATTCTGAAAAAGGAAATATTTGCTATTCTAAAATCACGTTCCCTGTAACACCAAACATTTTCAATCTTCCAAGTTCCAATCATTTCATTTATCTAAAAGTGATCCTACGGATCTTTTGATGGCATTCTCAAGACATTCTGAATTCATCTACCATCTAAAAAATCAAAAATTCGAAACAAGCTTAAATAATCATCAGTAGTTTTACAATAGCTAGCTATGATGTCATTTATAATTCTTCATTTTCAATGAAATTTTTTTTACTTATATTGATTTTAGCTTAAAAAAATAAAAAATAAGTTAAAATTTAATCCATTAGAAAAAACCAAGTTAAGTATAAATTGATTTAAGCCCTTTCTTTAATTAATACGCCTTCAAAACATAGTAAACAAAGTAAAAAAAAAAAATCAATAAGTAGCAAAGAGAAAAAAAATTAAAATAAAAACAAATTAGAAAAAAATGTGTATGGGTGCAGGTGATTTGACACCTTTTTTTAGTTTTGGCATTTATTTTACATTCATATTTACAGTTATTTTACCGGCTTTTGATTTTTATTTTTTTATATTTTGTTAATATATATATAGTTAAGTATTACAGACGTAATTGACCTGAGGTCTTAACTACATATCAATGGGGATTAATTGACTCAAAAAATAACTGGTAAGTAGTTTAAAATAGACTAAAAATCATATTGTAAAAAAAGTAAAAACAAATTTATATACACATAACTGTTATTCAAACATATAGAAAAAGTAACAAATCATTCAAGTGTTAAAGTAACGCTAATAATCTTAAATCATATATATATTTTTAATAGCACAAGAACTTACTGTTAAAGATTAAAGGGGTGAGGCTCGTGCGATCAATATAACTGTAAAAACAACTAATTAAAGATTTTTTAGATTATTTTATATTTTGTAATATGGTAAATCCATTTTTCAACAATTCAACTTTTGATATTTAGTCGAATTATAAAATTAACCAATTATATTACTTACAGATTTCAGAACAGACTTAAACCAGACAGACTTCATTAAATAGATTTAAAAAATTAGAATTTAAATCAGACCTAAGTTCAGTACTTTTTTAATTTTAAAAAAATTAGTTATAACTATAGTACTTTTTGAAGTAAGATTTCAGTGTAAAATTATAGATTAAATAATTATTGCAAGATTATATCCATGCTGACATTAAATACTTATAAAAACATTCCTATAAATTAAATGAGTACAAAAGACGCGTTGAGGTAATCTTATTTACATTTTCATATTAT
This sequence comes from Dolichopus griseipennis, assembly GCA_963082915.1. NCBI lineage: Eukaryota > Metazoa > Arthropoda > Insecta > Diptera > Dolichopodidae > Dolichopus > Dolichopus griseipennis. The sequence goes on from OY720445.1 coordinate 62,954,844, forward strand.
CTTCCTAATTCGCTTTAAATCAAGAGAATTGGGTCATTTTATCCTACAATATTTATGTGTAAAGGAATTCTGTCTTGGATTTTGCCTAAATCCAATGTGTTCATTCACACTCTGTGAAATTTTCACTCTGATAAAAATTACACAAGATTATTGAAAAATAATATCCAGGCATTATTATAAGAAATAGTTACTGGAGATATTGATCAGTAATTGATTCAATTACAATAACGGTAGTTCCGACTTTTGGAATTTCGATTCAATGTAGTACTAGAAACTGCTCTAATAAAATTTCATTAATCCAAAAAAAAAAAAAGACAAAAGTAATCATTGTAGTTAATTATAGATCAAAATCGCATTTTACTGAAAAAATTATTGAACATCATTAAAAAATAAGTACTTTTAAATTATAGGATTGACCTGACTTTTTTTTACAAAATAAAATCAATTAATTGATTATTTTTCAGTATTTTAACACCATTTAATTTTTCGTTTTTTTTTTTGTTTTTCATAAGGAAACGAAAGTGAAATTACTTATAAATTTTTATACCTATAGTCACAATAGTAGAAATAACAAAAAAAACGGTTAATAAAAAATATTACCGTTAGGTGTAAATTTTACAGGTGATTTCCTTTTATTGTTATTGATTATAAGATGTAAGATAATAGAGACTAATAAAGCGTATAAGTAATTGAACTGTAGGTTGGAATCACCAAATTGTTTAATTGTAATCGGTAATCACTAATCACAATCACATTTCTAGTAATTTTTTGTTTTTTTTTTTTGAAATGCTCTACATAACAGTTTTCGTTTTTTATTTAATTACGGTAAATTTAAATCCCGGTTAAAATTAAATATTTAGTGACATTAAACGCTTACACGGATATTACTATAAACTGAGTAATTGAAGAAAAAGTGATAAGTAATTGATAATTAAAATAATTTATAAATTTTTAAATTAATTTCTATTTTCTCTTAATACTTAAGCTGGAAACTACAGAAATGCTTTTTAATAAAATATATTACAGATTTAATTATTAATATCTTATCCCAGGAGGTTTTAGATAGTATAAAATCAATTTACGAAAAAATAAAAGAAGTTTATTCTTGTAATTGATGATTTACTCATTGACAAGAAAGTTTTAGTAATCAGCTTTGGATTAGTTTTCAATCTAATAATCTGTTATAAATTAAAACGGCCGATACTCAACAATACTATTTAAAATCATATACTAATATGGTCTTATAATAATGAACAATTATGTGTTGCATTACTTAAACTCAAACTTTTAGTTCATAACTTACAATTTTTCCATTTTAAAGAATTTTTTCATAGAAAAGAATATTTGTCTGTTAGTTCGCCTAATTGGGTCTATTAACTGTAAATTTGTTCTGTAATAGTTGTAAAAAATAACCACATTTATAGACCAATGGACGTACTTTTTATTACTCACGGTTAGAAATTAATATTTTTCCAATCTAAAAATTTCAATTGAAATTTTTTTTACTTTATAAACTAAAATATAAGTAGAGTAATGTCAGGACTTATTTATAGAAGTACTCTTGTACTTGTACTTATAATTAAGTTACCTATATAAAAAAGAGGTGTTAGAGTGTACAATTGACTTTGTCAACTCTCACATACCTTTACGAACCCGTGATAGCATTTAAAATGCGTTGAACAAGTAAGTTTAGTTATTATTTTAATCATAATGTCTCTATACTGGACTCAATATCTTCATGTTATTAATTAAGTTCTAAATTATTGCTGCCTAGATATCATAATTAAGTAACAAATGTTTGAGTAAATTTTCTCACTACCTCGTACATATCAGTCAAGCTAACGACTTTAAGTGGCCATCTTCCTTATTAGTAAAAATTTCCTTAAACATTACCAAGCTAAAATTTAGAACTTACTAGCAGGGGAAGTACCTGCAATTTTGGCCGGATCTTAAACAAAAATAAACTTACAAATATCTTTAATAGCTTTCTAGTTTTGAGTTCCAACGAAAGATTTGAGATTTTTAATTTTTATATAAAAAATTTCAATATGAAAATGATCGTTGTTCGGCAAGTCTCGGAATCGACTAAGAATTCAATCCTTAGCTTGAAATATATAAGTATATACTTTTCCATAACTATCATTTGTTATTGAATGCATTGAAATAAAGGAAATTTTAACATATCCATGAACTATTGTTCTATAAACGTATAAAAACACTATTAGTAGACCATTTTTAGAACGCTTTTATAGCTTTCGAAGGTATTCCAGAGTTTTGGGAGTAATTTCATTTGAAAAATCGACCATATATTTGTCAAATCTTTTTATTAAGTACTTTATTTATAAAGTACAAACAACGCATTTTGCGCTATCTAATGCTAATGTTTTTAAATGTAGGTTATAACTTCAAATGAAATCATTATACAGGAATGTGTATATTGATAACCAACTAACTGCAATAAAAAAAAAAATTTTAATTTTCTTAGAACTCTGCGGATTAAATACTTAAATACAAATAGTATCTATAAATTTCTAATTTAATATTTAATTAATAAATAAATAAAGTAACGATTTTTTTATTACTTATTTGCTTAAAATATTCGGTTTATTGTTATAGATTACAAATTATTTAAAAAGTTTAGAAATTTTTTCACGCTTCTAAAAACTTATTATCAATTTTTATAAATTCATTTTTTTTTTTTTATAATAGAATTTTTTTTTTTAATTAAATATAAAATGTAAGTATAAACTAGTTTTTTTGGCTTCCATGTATTTTATAAAGTTTTTCAATAATTTTTTGTCTTTTATTAAATAAAATGTGAAATAATGAAGGGATTAAAAATATGAATATAAAGAATTTAAATATACAATTTGTATGATAATATCATAATATGGTATGGAAAATGGTTTTTATTAAATAATTATGCAATACGAGATCAATAGCATACTTTGGATCGTCCGTTGTTCTAGATATGTATTATTTGAATCGAATTTATTTTAAAAAAAAATAGTGTTTAGCCCAGGTGCTTATCATTTTATATTTTTAAATGGAATAAATGGAGGTTTGGAAAGGAATGTTAATTCAAGATTTCAATAAAAATCTTCAAATTATTGTTCATATTGAGAAATCGTACGTTTTTGGGGATATACCCCTTTTATAAGTTTCTACGATTAAGTATAGTATATGATTACAAAGTAAAACTTTAGACTATTATTTTGAACATCTTGTCTGAAAGTTTCCAGGTAGTTATAAAGTTAAAGGTGCTGTTTTGGGATACAAATTTGTAGCAATATTAAAAGTTGCCTTCTATTACTAATAAGCGCTTAATTGTTTGTCTTGTACATCAGCTTGTATAGCATTTAAGAAAGAATATTTCTCCCTCACAAAAAAACACCTTCAAAACACAAGTTAATTGAAATTAAACAAAGGTTATTAATTCTTTATTTGGGGTCCGAAACGAAACGGTATTCGAGCAAAATTTAATTGTTCGTTAACATTTTGTTCTCTTCAGAAAAAATTGACCAAAAAAATTAAATTCTTTTCGGAACAATTTTAATTCGAATTGAAATAAAGATCCAGTCCTCGCATTTTGGAACTCAGGAATCGATTAAACTTGATTTAAAAGAACCTATTTCCCCATTATATAACAGACACTAAAAGGCATAAAAAAATTTGGAAAAGTCCCAAAAAATGGCACCATAGTTTTTGAGAGTCATCTGTTAGTGCAGGCTTAAAAGTAAATTTTTTTTTGTTTTACACGCTAGTCAAACTCTAGGAAAACGAATTCCTTTATACATAGGGGCTAAAGAGTTGGATGATAGGTTAGAAACGAACTTATTTTAGTTCCTTTAGCTGTATTTAGGTTTTTCTAAAAGTCGGGAATTACGGGGAGAATCGTGGACTTTTAATTTTTTTGGTTTTTGTGATTAAAGCTCTGAAAAGAATGTAAAAAAAAATTTGATTCGAATAAAGTTTCCGAAACTTTTAATTTTTATTTCATTTCGGAGCCCTTACAATTTCAATTCAGCCCATGCCCTTTTAGACTAGAAACTAGAAATTTTAATATACTTAGATCTCTTTTTGAGTTATAGCAAAGTACTCATATAGCAGATCTGATGTAATTATTATATTGCGAGTAATTTATAGTAAAATCAGACTAATTGACTGTTAAATATTCAGACTCAATAGTTATAGTTAGTTCAAAGTCTTAATACCTGTTAATTTTCGAACTTTGAAGAATTTTTGGAAAAACTTAATAATTAAATTTAATAAAAATAATATTTCTATCGGGCATCTCGTTTCGGTTGCAAATTGCAATTAAATAGTGAAACCAAAACCTTTTTTTTTTGAATATATGAATAAAATTATTTTATTCTTCAAATTAATAACTCTTTTTTTGTATACTGTTCGGATTTATTTTTTTATTTGAATCAAAATATGCAAAAAATATATTTTTAAATATACTTATATCTATCAAAATTTTATTTAATTCATTTAATAAAAGATTAAAAATATATATATTAAATAAAATTCCGCTTTAAAATGAATAATTATTAGAAAATATAAAATACAAAATCAATTTTATTAAATATAATGAATAAATTTGTAACAATTGTAGTACTTAGTTATTTATTTTAATAAATAACATATAATTGAATAGATACATTTTTTTTAATACTAGTATTGTATTTAACTGTATAAACATTTAGATATGTTAAAATTTTTATTTTAATAGTTATTTTATGGAATTCTTTTAATTAATAAATCTGTTCTGCTTGATTATAAAAGTGTTATAACATTGCCAAATGTTTTTATAACAGTTCCTTTAATTTTAAAGCATGTTCAGATTCAAAAATGCATCTGAAAAATTCACTAGCGGCTTCACACCTATTTTATAAAATTGGCATAGGAATTAATTCAAAAATTGGAATCAATATTTTAAAGTAAATCACCTATCAATTTCTGAATGATAATTACATTTATTTAAAATTTTTGAAGCCTCTGCCATTTGTTTCTCATCATAGCCCAAAAAATTTTTTGCAGTATTCAGCATTTTATCTTTATCGATTTTTAGATCGTCCCCCATCTATATAAGGGCAATTTTAAAATTAATTTGAAAATTTAAATTGATGTGTTAATTCTAATTAAGAAAAAAGAGACAGACTTACGATTCCAAATTTATCAACTAAACATGCTTGAAAACATTTTGCATCACGAGACATATTTTTATCATAAGTTCTTATTTCTGTTAAAATATCTTTAATAAAATAAAATAATTAAATAAACTGTAGGAAATAGTAAATTAGGTGAAACTTATAATCTTCAAAATCTTACCATCTGTAAGGTTCATTTCTATTTTACAATTATTGATTGCATCCACGACTGCAGCTTTTAAATCATCTGCAGGCATTGATGACAAATATTTTATTAAATTTATATAAATAATAAATACAATTGCAAGTGTCTTCATCATTTGGAGTTTTTAGTAGAAGTGGTTTAATCAAAAACTAGTTTAATTTTGATTTGAAAAGTATCTGTACAAATTGATTTATATACGAAATTTTTCAGAATGTATTCAATAGTTTATATGATTAAACATGGTTAATTCATACTTATTTAAAGAATATTTGCAGTGCTTCAAAATGATGGTTAACTATTATTAAATAACAATTTGATTTAATTTAATTATAATTAACGAGATTGAGTTTAAATTGTAAGCATTATGTGTAACAATTTGTATGAAAATCATAAAATTAAGTTTTTTCAATATTAAATTAAAATTTAATTAATTTTAAATTTGAAAACTACTGAGGGTAACATTTTATTAAAAATAGATTATATTTAAAAAAAAAAAAATGCAATAGTTATTTGAACATGGTAATTACTTTTTGTCAAAAAGTCTGATTTCATTTATTATTATTTGAGAAAATTAATAAAAGTTTAAATTGATAAAAAAAACAAGTAAAGAAACAGTCAGTCGGTGCAACCGACTTAGAAATACCCTACACCTATTTGGTTCAAATTTAAGGACATATCCATAAGTCATTTTAACACCATAGAAGCTGTTATTAATTTGATCGTAAGACATAGCTAACCAAATTAACTGTATAATACTAAAAACATTTTCTAATTACCCTATCTATTAAAAAATACTACAAATTCTTACTAATTTATCTATTTAAAAATATTAAAAAACAAACAAACTTGAAATAAATGAAAATATATTTATTCCAATTCAATTACAAAATGAAAAAATTCTAATTATTAAATTTTGTGATAAAAAGATAATCAAAGCATAATATATTTAATAATCCAAATTTTTAAAAATTGCAATTATTTTAAATGGTTAGTTTATATACCTAATAGAAAAGCTTATAAACGCAAAATATGCAATATGCAATATTTCTAAAATACAATTAAAAATTTACACCTTTTCATATAATTCATTTAAATATAAAAATAAATTTTACATAAATGCAGCAAGTACCTTTGAACATAGCTGAACCACTACAATTAAGTCTAGATTTCGGAGACACATAGGACATAGGAAATATATTCATTGGCTTCGAAATTAAACTCGACCACAACCAATTTCCATGGTACTTTCATTACTAGTAACCTACTGTTAAATTTCATCAAAATACCGGCATTATTTTTTGAGTTATGGTGTTTGTAAGATATATGTTTGTTAGTCCTTGAACTTTTCAAGGGTTCCAGGACCCGAAATTATGGTACGATTTCGCCCATATGCAGTCCCGTCATACTTTCAATACTAGTTAACCCTTGTACACAATTGGAACGCTCTATCTTAATTTTAAGTTACTAGTTTTATTAATTTCGATGATAAGCTTTTACACATTGGGGGGTCTAAGAGAGGTTCTGAACCACCACTCCAATTAATCCCAAATTAGAGGGGCAAGCAAGAAATAGTAAAGAACACCCTTGTGGCAAATTGGAAGCTTCTACATTTGTTTCAAGTTACTATCTTTATTAATTTCGAAAATATGCTTTAAGGGCCTAAGAACTGAGTGGCTGGTCCCCGATCCACTACTCCAATGGGGCCCAAATTTCAAAGACACTTACGAAATAGGAAGGGACACCCTGATACCAAATTTGGAGGTTCTATCTTCATTGGTTTCGGAATTATGCTCGTTTGGCCTAAATTCGATCAAAAAGTTCTAAGTTCCGAACCCATTGTCCAATCCTCACCGTACGTAATCACCGCCGTAGTTTCGCTGCCAATAACCTACAGCACAAATTTCATGAAGATAGCCTCATTAGTTGTTGAGTTATCGTGATTTTTTATATATGTTCCTTAGCCCTGACATCGATTAAAAGGTCCGGAATCCGAACCGTTGGGCTGATTTCGCCCTTATACAGTCCGCGCTGTACTTATAGTACTAGTTAACCCTTGTACACAATTTGAACGGTCTATCCTAATTTTAAGTAACTATTTTTAGTAATTTCGATTATAAGCCTTTAAAACTTGGGAGGTCTGAGAGGGGTACAGAACCACCACTCCAATTGATCCCAAATTAGGGGAACACGCAAGAGATAGTAAAGAACACCCTTGTGGCAAATTGGAAGCTTCTACATTTTTTCAAGTTGTTATCTTTATTAATTTTAAAGATATGCTTTAAGGTCTTCGGAAATGTGTGGCTGGTCCCCGACCCACTACTCCAATGGGACCCAAATTCACAAGACACTTAGGAAATAGGAAGGGACACCCTGATACTAAATTTGGAGGTTCTATCTTTATTGGTTTCGGAATTATGCTCGTTTGGCCTAAATTCGATCAAAAAGTTCTAGGTTCCGAACCCATGGTCCAATCCCGACCTTACGCAATTCCCGAAATAGTTTCATTACTAGTAACCTACAGCACAAATTTGATGAAGATAGCGTCATTAGTTGTTGAGTTATCGTGATTTTTTATATTTGTTCGTTAGCCCTGAAACCGATTAAAAGGTCCAGAATCCGAACCCATGGGCCGATTTCGCCCATATGCAATCCCCGCCGTACTTTCAGTCCTAGTAACCTACAGTTAAAATTTCATCAAGATAGCTCCATTATTTTTTGAGTTATCGTGCCTACGGACGGACGGACGGACGGACATGGCTATATCGACTAAGGCGGTCACGCTGATCACAAATATATATACTTTTCCATATCTAGCTCGCTTCCTTTAGGTGGTTACAAACACCATACCAAAGTTAATATACCCCTTTACCTATTCTATAGGTGTAGGGTATAAAAAGCTAAAAATAAATACATTACTTTGATGAGATTTATTATAACTATTTTTAATAATGGTAATATATGCCTCTGGTTGTAATTCCAAATAGTTCTTTTCATAGCAGTTAGAAAATGAAATGAAGAACTTGGAGTTAACAAAACCACCGAAACAACATTAATTATTCATTAATGTATTACTTAATTTATTTAAAACGGAAACTTGTTCGGTTTTGGAGACAGGGAGAAGTATATTAATAAGTTACCGTCATCGACTATGAATTGCTGCAAAATTAATAGGTTTTGATCAATAAAAACTATGCTCAACAGAGTACTAAAATCCTATTTAAAGTATGTATAACATTTATCTATTAAAAATAAAAATAATACTTAAATTAAGTTTAAATTTTGACAAGATTATTATCACTTTTGATTTATTTATATATATGTATACCTATTTACTAATACCTTGAGTATTAATTTCAAATAAAATACACGTACCTTAGGTCCCTTTTCCTTGAATGTAATTAATCCTTTTTTGAAAAATTCCGAATTCACTTAGTTATACTTTTTAAATGCATATTTTATGTAAGCTCACACCACTTTCTAAATTTTAATTAATAATTATAAACTTATAACTATAAGTTATATAATTTTGATATTTTTCATAATTATTTTTTTTCTATATTTACTTAAACCATTTTACAGGTTTTTATAGGATTTAATTACATATTTTCTTTGACTAACACTAAATAATTTTATAGATTCTTTTATTCATTTTTATGGCTCTTATTTTATATATTTTAATTTAAACAAGTTTATTTTGATTTATACACACCTGTTGATTAAAAAATAGATAGATTAAATAATCAAAATTTCTATAATACAGATTTTTCTCTTAAGTTAGATATTATATAAAATAATTTTATATGATTAATAATTAATATATATTAAATAATTTATAATTTAATTAAATTCACTTTTATTGCAGCTTATTATTTTTAAACGTTTGATTTTAGAAATACTTTAAATTACACTTTAATTATAGGCTCCTATGCTTAGAAAAAATATTATTTTGTATTTTAAATCAATTATTAAAGTTTTATATGCAAATTCAGTTGGTATAATATGTTATAATATTATACACGAATGTATTATATACGTAGGTATACTTATTCCTTAACAAAATTACATACTTATTTTATAATTATCAAATACCTACATTAATCAGTAACTAATCAATACCTACTACTCCTTTCATTTCATAAAAAATTTAAATAGATTAGAAAGATTTGAAATTGACTTCTATAACAAATATTCATTCGAATATGGCCTCTTTAACTTCAATGAATGTACATTGATTTAAAAAACCTTTTGTAATTGCAAATATTAAAAAAAAATCCATACCCCCAGAAAATAATTAAAATAATTAAATAAAATTTAATTTAAGTTATTAATAATATACACAATTAAAACCTAGGTAATATTTTGATAAAAATTGAAATCAAAAATTTACCTTCATAATGAAGTACTTAGTTATCAGCAGTCAGCACCCATTGCAATTTTTTAATTCACACTTGTTTAATTTTTTAAAATAATACATAACACATGATCTTTTTTAATATTTCGATATAAAAGAGTTAAAATATCAATATTTTTAATTATAATTAACTTCATTTACTATATAAAATCTGATTTTTAAATAATAAATAATATGGAATAATTTTCTATTTACTTATGGTTACAAATTTTTAATTTAATAAAAAAATCCGCGAACTGTCAAATTCCAAGAATTAAATTCAAACTCATAGCCTACTTTGATAATTTTTTTTTTTAATTTCGAATAATATATTTTGTGTGTGTCAATGTTGTCTACAATTTTTTATTGTTTGTGTATGTGTGTTTACCGCTAAAATTTGTAGCACATTCTACTAATGTTTTTTAAGAAACGGAGTATATGTATTATATAATATATACATTTATGTATTTGATTTTTTTTTTTTTGTCGAATATCCATTGGCTGGAGACTAGAAGTGGCAAGGCAATTGGTAAATAGAACAGAACAAGATATATTTTATCAAAATATTTGTTTGCTTTTAAAAATATTCTTTGTATAAAATATAAATGTGTATGTTATTATGGATACGTTTATTACGTGTAATTGTGTGGATTATTTTGAAATAATTTATGAACATTAAAAATAAAATCCAAAATTTTAAATTCTTTTAAAAAACAAAGCAAAAGCAGTTAAATAACGAAGAAATAAAAAAATTAATAACTCGATAGCCACTTGTTTATTAATAAATTAAAATATAAATTAAAATTATTTATTAATCTACATTAATGATAATTACACAAGAAAGGAATTTTAAGACTTTTTATAAGGACATTTTTTTTTTCTCATTTACATCTCTTCATCGATATTTCATTATTCGATTGATATCATCATAATTCGTTATAGTTCTAGTATCATTCTAAATATCAGTACTGGATTCTGATGATCATAATTTATTTTTTTACATAAGTAATATTTTTTAAATTTATGAAATAAAGTTTAATTATGAAAAATTTGTTTAATTTATTTAACAAGGTCAAACATTTTACAAGGTAGGCCTTTTTCTTTCAGAACCTTGCTTTGGCCAATCCTATACTGGAATTTCTCAGGCAATTAAATCTTCGGATTTCAAAATTCAGATTTTATCAGAACCCAAACAGAAAAAAAAAACTTGAAAGGAATAGTGATTGAAAATTTAGTTTTTAAGGAAGTTCTTTTGTAAAACTTTTAAATTATAACATAGAGAGTAGGTCTTTGTAAAAAAACGCGGTGAGGGTTTACGGGGGTTTACGAGGGTTTACGTGAGGGTTTAAACAAAACGAATGACTCTTTTTTCTAATTGCACGGGGGTTCTCCTAGTTAAATATGTGTTTAAGACTTTAACTATCAATATAATTTAAAATTACTGTTTTTATCATTTTAGTTTATTTTCATTTAATAGAGTTGGATATCCCAAATTTTACATAAAGTAGTTAACCAGATAATATTATGTACATATTACGTTCCAAAGGGTATCCTGGATTTGTTACAATCTCCTTATTATTCTCTTATGATTCTGCTCGAATAACGTAGTTCTTTAGGCAATTTTCGTATTTAGTTCTTTTCTTTGGCATAAAATTGTTTGCCCTTACCTTCTATACATTAAACTTTGTTTAACTAAAGCTTAATTAATTGGGTAGATCTTATTACTTTAGGGTGTTAATTATTAATCTGAAATTAAGTACTTAATAGAATAAGTACTTAAAATAAAAACAATTTTTAAATATTCTAATTCTGCTATTAAATAAGTTTTATGAAGAGCATCTTATAAGAATACTACTTTTTCAAAAAATTGATTCTTTTAGTCTTTGATAATTAGGGTCAATTTTCTTGAAAATTAATTGAAATAAAATATGTTATTTTTTTTTATTCTGAATTTATTTTTACAGACTTATTAATTTATTTTATAACAATTCTTTTAATTTCATGGCCTCCTGAAATTGAAAAACGCATCTAAAAAATTCATTTGCTGCTTCACACCTGGAATTACAAAATTTTTATTAATATAAATACTTAAATTGATGTAAGTATTATAAATATAACAAATTACCTATCAGTTTCCGCATGAAAATTACATTCATTTAATTTCTTTGATGCTATTTCAATTTTTTCCTTATCATAGCCAAGAAAATTGGCTGCATTTTTTAATATTTCATCTTTATCAATTTTAAGATCATCCCCCATCTGTTAAAACAAATTATAAATTAAAACTTTTGAAAAAATGTAGGTGGTTTAAAGTAAAAAACTATATATAGGAATGAAACTTACTATTCCAAATTTTTGAACTAAACATGCTTGAAAACATTTTGCTTCACGAGGCATATTTTTATCATAAGTTTTAACATCAGTAACAATATCTAGAATGTATTAAAATAAGTACCTAGTTATTGATTTCAAGGTCCAAAAAATGTTAAGTACAATTTTATAATCTTACCATCTGAAAGGTTCATTTCTATTTTACACTGCTTCTTTGTCTCAGTAAGCGCTGCTTTCAATTCATCTACGGACATTGTAGACGAGTTCCTTATTAAACTCACATTAATTATAATTATTATTGTAATACTGAATGCAAATGCAAATCATTTTAAGTTTTAGAAGTTTAATAATCAAAAATAATTAATATTATAATTAAAAACAACTTGTACAAACCCTTTTATACACAAAAAAACCGACAAATACTTTAATAATAAACAAGCTTTTATAATTGAATTTATTCGAAAAACTAAAAATTTCGAAAAAGACAATCTTGAAAAATAATTTATTGCTTCTTATATGAAGTTAAAGTGTGAAAGAATGGAAATTTTATTCAGATTCGGAATGATCAATTAAAAACGATCAATTCCTTAGGGGAAATTTTAGGGACTTATGAAGGGACTTATGACCCAGTTAGTGGAGCAATGAGCCATAATTCCCTATGGGACTTATAACTCCGGGGAGTTTAATTAAGCGTTATGGGTCAAAACTTCCTTATACAGTACTCAACTAAAAGGTTATTAGTAATATTAAAAAAAATATTAATTTTAATTATATAATATCAGTGACGACTGACGAGTACACATTTTGGGGTTGGACTTGAAATCAGAGTATTCCTTTTTTTTTAAAATTAAGAAAACAACAATAATTTTACATTTAAACTACATTTTGAAAAGCTATTTTAAAAAAAGTGTAATCCTAATTTTGTAATCAAAGTCTCGCATATATGAATTTATAAATACTCTGGAAAAAGGATCAACTTTGATTTTTAACAAAGCTAAATATGCTTCCTAATATAGAATCTCGAATAAATAAAAATATAAAATACATATTGTCGTACATTTAATATTTTACTTATATATATTTTTATATTATCATACTTTAAATTATACAGATCAGAAAAGACTTTCAGAAATTATTTCAAATTTATTTGACTTTAATATATTACGCTCAATTAAGGAAGTTATAACTCACTTAATGGTCATAACTCCCTAAAGGAACTTATATCCCACGTAAAGGACTTATGACCCTGCACCATTAAAAACATTTTCAATGTTAGGGAAGTTGTATTTACATAGAAGTAAGAAAAATCTAAAGATAAAAAGTTTTAATATTTGATTTTAAGATATGAAATATTTGCAGGTACAGGTTGTAGGTACCCTAAATTATCAACCCTTTAAAGGTTCCTTTGATTGTAAGCCCTTTAAATTCCCTTTAAAAACAAGATGAATATTAATGCCTTAATTTTGAAAGGTTAATAAATTACCTATTCCATAGAGTTTTCAGATTGAAAAAATATTCGGAAGAACTTCAATTATACATAGTTATATGATTTTATTAATTTCTCAAACTAAGGGGCTTTCTTTTTGGATAGCTCTAGACAAAAAAATTCTTAAAAACATGAGGTTTTGCATGAAATACGATTAAGATTAAAATTATTGTGAAAAATTATGTGATTATTTTGAATGCAGACTGAAAAAGTCAAAAAGAGGGAAAGTAACTAAATTATAATTTTTAAATAATTAATTAAATATAGAACATAGTTTTAAGACATTTAAAAGAATTGTTCTTCAGTACTTTCATAAAATTATTTATTTAAAATACTGGTTTTAAAAGTCTAAATATCAGAAATTTGTCTTCGAGATTTTTAATATTTTGTTAACATTCCTTCGAATAAAGTAATGCTCCCCATATGACAAACACTAAGCTCTATTATTTGGCAAAATGATATTTAATTTTTTAAATTATAGTGAAGATATGTACAACTTTTTATTTAAAAATTTAATAAAGAAATAAGTTCCAGAAACATTTTTTATTTTTTATTTTTTATTTTATTTTTATATGTGGTAGCAAAGTAAAGTTTAAAAATTTGATTATATAGTAAACAATTTTACCAAAAATTTGACAATCACTAATTAACAACCAAAAAAAAATTACTGAAGCTTACATATTATTAAAAATAAATCAAAATAATAAAAATTAAATTTAAATAAGTAATGATTGAAGCTGGCAATTATTGTCAAATACAACATCAATTCAAAAAAACGTTAACATGACATTTTGAAAAAGTCACGAAAAATTAGATTTGGATTTCCATTAACTTCAATTTATTGCAAAATATATATTTTATTCTTATATATAGTTGTAAGATTTTGAAACATACAAGTTTATCTTCAATCCTTTATTTATTCAAGACTATTTCATTATAACTGTGTTATACTGTAACACAGCAGTCAGCTTTTGTATCTAGAAAAATTGGTAATAAAATATTTTTGCGAGCCCATCAGAAAGTATATTAAGAAGCTTTTTTTTACCAAAATTCGGTTTAGAACAACAAAAGTAAAATTAGAAATTATATCGAGTCGCAAGCTCTTGAACTGTTAAATGTTATAAGAAAAAAAAATGATTGATTTCCAAACGCCCTAGGGTACTAGGTTTTCTCTAAGACTTCTAACGCTTTTTATACTGCAAGAAGACCCCGTTACAAATGTGAAATAATACCCTAAATTTCTTCTTAAACATTAAATAATATCATTATGGTGACGTGAATTAATATGGGGAATAAAGTCAATCGACCTTAATTCCATTTTTAAAAAAATTTTGCCAATTGACTTTAAATCCTTTCTGTATTTGACTTTATTACGTATGCGTACATATAAATATTCTGGAAAAAGTGAAATACCCTGATTTTAAATAAAACTCTAAAATTGTTCTTAATTTATAAACAAATAAAAAGTTAACTTAAAATTGTTCTTAATTTATAACTAGTAAAATTGTTCTTAATTTATAAACAAATAAAAAGTTAATTTTAAAGTATGTACATATATGGGGGCTTTAAAATAAAAATAATCATTATCAATTAGAACAGAAATAATTGGGAATGAGGTATTCTTTCACCTGTATTGTTGTATATATATTTAAGGGGTTTTCTTTTAAAATTAAAAAAAAAATGAATTTTCTTTTATACTTAAGTATTAAAGTTTATCTTAAGGAGATTAAACTTTTCTTTGGTGGGATTAATACTTTCTTAAAAAGGTTTTAAAGTTTTTATGATTAGTATTTTGAAACAAAATAAAATGAAGTAATTTTTAAACGTTTTTAAATATTTGTTTTGATACACGTAATTTTATCAACTTCTAACTTTCTTTTAAAATTCTACTGAAATCTTATTTTCATTAACTTTACAATAATAAGTAAATATTACAGATTTTAATTTAATTAAATTAATCTTTTAACACTGAAGTACTTAACAATGAACGTATTTAACTAGAATAATACCTATAAAATAGAAAAATAAAGCATTTAGTCTATTGTCAATTTCATAAAGAACTTAATAAAGAACAAACATCATCTATGAACCATTGCAGGGCAAGAACCTTTTTCGTTTTAATTAGTTATTTTTACAGAATTTGGAAAAATCATTAAAAGATTGGTCTTATTTTGGTGATTATGCAAGACATTTACAGCAGAATCGAGTAATCTAATTAAATAACATAATAAATAAAAGTATTTTCTGCTTATAAGATGAACCGTCATAATTAGTTTAAATTTCCTTAGACTGCCAAAGCTCACTGAATTCTAAGCCCTAATAAATATAAAATAAATTTAAAAACTTGTTATTTCAAAACTGTATCAGAATTTTAAACTTTCGAATACATTTTACAAAAAGTTGAAAAGTAGTTAAGAAACCGAGTTAACATTAAAATTATGAAAACTCAAAAAAAATATTGAAATTTCTTTTAAGCCCCCATATCTTGGAAACTAGAAGAGGCACAGCTTATAGCAATACTCTGATACATAAAATTTATCTACTCATAATTATCTATATTTTGATGTATAGCAGTACACTTTATTAGGAAGTTCCCTTAAAAATTAGGAAGAATATTTAAAAAAAAAATTAGATAAATGTAATCAAACTTTGTTAAACGTGTTTAAGATCTCTACGACTTAAAGCGTACACCTTACCCCTTGACAAAAGATTCATTTAGATAACGAAAGATTTCTTATAAGACTCTGCATTCCTTCAAGATTTTACTTAAGTCATCTTAAAATATCTGAAGACCATTTTAAGTAAGCCTAATTAATCTTTCTATGCAAATGTGTCTTCCTTTAAAAGTAGTTTATTTGACTTATTCCAATTCTTTTTAAAATAAACACAAAATTCTTAATATTTAGACCTTAAATATCTTAAAAGACAATATTTAAAAGAATTCAATTTTTTTTTTTATGATTTTATAAAAATAAAAAATTAAAACAAAAAATTATGAAAATCTTTTAAGTAAATCAAATTCATAACTGACATTCATTTATATAACGACATTCAGACGCATATGGTATAATTTAAATAATTTTGAAAGGTCAAAAGAAAATTCCATAAAAAACAGACGGGTCTCCTTATTTCGGGATACTCTAAAAATATATATATATATAATAATGTAACAATGAATACATTTAAAAAATTGGTCTCCCATTAAAAATAAAAAATTTGTTTTGTTTATTTTTGTTTTTAATTTCATCTTCATTTAATTCTTTCTCCTTTCACTCATTCTCCCTCCTCTTCTCCCACAATTTTGTTCTTTA